>CALYLW010002385.1:0-52253 GCA_944989445.1 Ampullaceana balthica | reverse complement strand
GGTTAAAAGATGTCATATAAAGAAGACATTCCAGTGTTAACACACTAGTCTGTTTGCGTTGTTGGTTAAAAGATGTCATATAAAGAAGACATTCCAGTGTTAACACACTAGTCTGTTTGCGTTGTTGGTTAAAAGATGTCATATAAAGAAGACATTCCAGTGTTAACACACTAGTCTGTTTGCGTTGTTGGTTAAAAGATGTCATATAAAGAAGACATTCCAGTGTTAACACACTAGTCTGTTTGCGTTGTTGGTTAAAAGATGTCATATAAAGAAGACATTCCAGTGTTAACACACTAGTCTGTTTGCGTTGTTGGTTAAAAGATGTCATATAAAGAAGACATTCCAGTGTTAACACACTAGTCTGTTTGCGTTGTTGGTTAAAAGATGTCATATAAAGAAGACATTCCAGTGTTAACACACTAGTCTGTTTGCGTTGTTGGTTAAAAGATGTCATATAAAGAAGACATTCCAGTGTTAACACACTAGTCTGTTTGCGTTGTTGGTTAAAAGATGTCATATAAAGAAGACATTCCAGTGTTAACACACTAGTCTGTTTGCGTTGTTGGTTAAAAGATGTCATATAAAGAAGACATTCCAGTGTTAACACACTAGTCTGTTTGCGTTGTTGGTTAAAAGATGTCATATAAAGAAGACATTCCAGTGTTAACACACTAGTCTGTTTGCGTTGTTGGTTAAAAGATGTCATATAAAGAAGACATTCCAGTGTTAACACACTAGTCTGTTTGCGTTGTTGGTTAAAAGATGTCATATAAAGAAGACATTCCAGTGTTAACACACTAGTCTGTTTGCGTTGTTGGTTAAAAGATGTCATATAAAGAAGACATTCCAGTGTTAACACACTAGTCTGTTTGCGTTGTTGGTTAAAAGATGTCATATAAAGAAGACATTCCAGTGTTAACACACTAGTCTGTTTGCGTTGTTGGTTAAAAGATGTCATATAAAGAAGACATTCCAGTGTTAACACACTAGTCTGTTTGCGTTGTTGGTTAAAAGATGTCATATAAAGAAGACATTCCAGTGTTAACACACTAGTCTGTTTGCGTTGTTGGTTAAAAGATGTCATATAAAGAAGACATTCCAGTGTTAACACACTAGTCTGTTTGCGTTGTTGGTTAAAAGATGTCATATAAAGAAGACATTCCAGTGTTAACACACTAGTCTGTTTGCGTTGTTGGTTAAAAGATGTCATATAAAGAAGACATTCCAGTGTTAACACACTAGTCTGTTTGCGTTGTTGGTTAAAAGATGTCATATAAAGAAGACATTCCAGTGTTAACACACTAGTCTGTTTGCGTTGTTGGTTAAAAGATGTCATATAAAGAAGACATTCCAGTGTTAACACACTAGTCTGTTTGCGTTGTTGGTTAAAAGATGTCATATAAAGAAGACATTCCAGTGTTAACACACTAGTCTGTTTGCGTTGTTGGTTAAAAGATGTCATATAAAGAAGACATTCCAGTGTTAACACACTAGTCTGTTTGCGTTGTTGGTTAAAAGATGTCATATAAAGAAGACATTCCAGTGTTAACACACTAGTCTGTTTGCGTTGTTGGTTAAAAGATGTCATATAAAGAAGACATTCCAGTGTTAACACACTAGTCTGTTTGCGTTGTTGGTTAAAAGATGTCATATAAAGAAGACATTCCAGTGTTAACACACTAGTCTGTTTGCGTTGTTGGTTAAAAGATGTCATATAAAGAAGACATTCCAGTGTTAACACACTAGTCTGTTTGCGTTGTTGGTTAAAAGATGTCATATAAAGAAGACATTCCAGTGTTAACACACTAGTCTGTTTGCGTTGTTGGTTAAAAGATGTCATATAAAGAAGACATTCCAGTGTTAACACACTAGTCTGTTTGCGTTGTTGGTTAAAAGATGTCATATAAAGAAGACATTCCAGTGTTAACACACTAGTCTGTTTGCGTTGTTGGTTAAAAGATGTCATATAAAGAAGACATTCCAGTGTTAACACACTAGTCTGTTTGCGTTGTTGGTTAAAAGATGTCATATAAAGAAGACATTCCAGTGTTAACACACTAGTCTGTTTGCGTTGTTGGTTAAAAGATGTCATATAAAGAAGACATTCCAGTGTTAACACACTAGTCTGTTTGCGTTGTTGGTTAAAAGATGTCATATAAAGAAGACATTCCAGTGTTAACACACTAGTCTGTTTGCGTTGTTGGTTAAAAGATGTCATATAAAGAAGACATTCCAGTGTTAACACACTAGTCTGTTTGCGTTGTTGGTTAAAAGATGTCATATAAAGAAGACATTCCAGTGTTAACACACTAGTCTGTTTGCGTTGTTGGTTAAAAGATGTCATATAAAGAAGACATTCCAGTGTTAACACACTAGTCTGTTTGCGTTGTTGGTTAAAAGATGTCATATAAAGAAGACATTCCAGTGTTAACACACTAGTCTGTTTGCGTTGTTGGTTAAAAGATGTCATATAAAGAAGACATTCCAGTGTTAACACACTAGTCTGTTTGCGTTGTTGGTTAAAAGATGTCATATAAAGAAGACATTCCAGTGTTAACACACTAGTCTGTTTGCGTTGTTGGTTAAAAGATGTCATATAAAGAAGACATTCCAGTGTTAACACACTAGTCTGTTTGCGTTGTTGGTTAAAAGATGTCATATAAAGAAGACATTCCAGTGTTAACACACTAGTCTGTTTGCGTTGTTGGTTAAAAGATGTCATATAAAGAAGACATTCCAGTGTTAACACACTAGTCTGTTTGCGTTGTTGGTTAAAAGATGTCATATAAAGAAGACATTCCAGTGTTAACACACTAGTCTGTTTGCGTTGTTGGTTAAAAGATGTCATATAAAGAAGACATTCCAGTGTTAACACACTAGTCTGTTTGCGTTGTTGGTTAAAAGATGTCATATAAAGAAGACATTCCAGTGTTAACACACTAGTCTGTTTGCGTTGTTGGTTAAAAGATGTCATATAAAGAAGACATTCCAGTGTTAACACACTAGTCTGTTTGCGTTGTTGGTTAAAAGATGTCATATAAAGAAGACATTCCAGTGTTAACACACTAGTCTGTTTGCGTTGTTGGTTAAAAGATGTCATATAAAGAAGACATTCCAGTGTTAACACACTAGTCTGTTTGCGTTGTTGGTTAAAAGATGTCATATAAAGAAGACATTCCAGTGTTAACACACTAGTCTGTTTGCGTTGTTGGTTAAAAGATGTCATATAAAGAAGACATTCCAGTGTTAACACACTAGTCTGTTTGCGTTGTTGGTTAAAAGATGTCATATAAAGAAGACATTCCAGTGTTAACACACTAGTCTGTTTGCGTTGTTGGTTAAAAGATGTCATATAAAGAAGACATTCCAGTGTTAACACACTAGTCTGTTTGCGTTGTTGGTTAAAAGATGTCATATAAAGAAGACATTCCAGTGTTAACACACTAGTCTGTTTGCGTTGTTGGTTAAAAGATGTCATATAAAGAAGACATTCCAGTGTTAACACACTAGTCTGTTTGCGTTGTTGGTTAAAAGATGTCATATAAAGAAGACATTCCAGTGTTAACACACTAGTCTGTTTGCGTTGTTGGTTAAAAGATGTCATATAAAGAAGACATTCCAGTGTTAACACACTAGTCTGTTTGCGTTGTTGGTTAAAAGATGTCATATAAAGAAGACATTCCAGTGTTAACACACTAGTCTGTTTGCGTTGTTGGTTAAAAGATGTCATATAAAGAAGACATTCCAGTGTTAACACACTAGTCTGTTTGCGTTGTTGGTTAAAAGATGTCATATAAAGAAGACATTCCAGTGTTAACACACTAGTCTGTTTGCGTTGTTGGTTAAAAGATGTCATATAAAGAAGACATTCCAGTGTTAACACACTAGTCTGTTTGCGTTGTTGGTTAAAAGATGTCATATAAAGAAGACATTCCAGTGTTAACACACTAGTCTGTTTGCGTTGTTGGTTAAAAGATGTCATATAAAGAAGACATTCCAGTGTTAACACACTAGTCTGTTTGCGTTGTTGGTTAAAAGATGTCATATAAAGAAGACATTCCAGTGTTAACACACTAGTCTGTTTGCGTTGTTGGTTAAAAGATGTCATATAAAGAAGACATTCCAGTGTTAACACACTAGTCTGTTTGCGTTGTTGGTTAAAAGATGTCATATAAAGAAGACATTCCAGTGTTAACACACTAGTCTGTTTGCGTTGTTGGTTAAAAGATGTCATATAAAGAAGACATTCCAGTGTTAACACACTAGTCTGTTTGCGTTGTTGGTTAAAAGATGTCATATAAAGAAGACATTCCAGTGTTAACACACTAGTCTGTTTGCGTTGTTGGTTAAAAGATGTCATATAAAGAAGACATTCCAGTGTTAACACACTAGTCTGTTTGCGTTGTTGGTTAAAAGATGTCATATAAAGAAGACATTCCAGTGTTAACACACTAGTCTGTTTGCGTTGTTGGTTAAAAGATGTCATATAAAGAAGACATTCCAGTGTTAACACACTAGTCTGTTTGCGTTGTTGGTTAAAAGATGTCATATAAAGAAGACATTCCAGTGTTAACACACTAGTCTGTTTGCGTTGTTGGTTAAAAGATGTCATATAAAGAAGACATTCCAGTGTTAACACACTAGTCTGTTTGCGTTGTTGGTTAAAAGATGTCATATAAAGAAGACATTCCAGTGTTAACACACTAGTCTGTTTGCGTTGTTGGTTAAAAGATGTCATATAAAGAAGACATTCCAGTGTTAACACACTAGTCTGTTTGCGTTGTTGGTTAAAAGATGTCATATAAAGAAGACATTCCAGTGTTAACACACTAGTCTGTTTGCGTTGTTGGTTAAAAGATGTCATATAAAGAAGACATTCCAGTGTTAACACACTAGTCTGTTTGCGTTGTTGGTTAAAAGATGTCATATAAAGAAGACATTCCAGTGTTAACACACTAGTCTGTTTGCGTTGTTGGTTAAAAGATGTCATATAAAGAAGACATTCCAGTGTTAACACACTAGTCTGTTTGCGTTGTTGGTTAAAAGATGTCATATAAAGAAGACATTCCAGTGTTAACACACTAGTCTGTTTGCGTTGTTGGTTAA
This sequence comes from Ampullaceana balthica, assembly GCA_944989445.1. Lineage (NCBI taxonomy): Eukaryota > Metazoa > Mollusca > Gastropoda > Lymnaeidae > Ampullaceana > Ampullaceana balthica. The sequence goes on along the minus strand of CALYLW010002385.1, from coordinate 47,144 downwards.
AAGATGTCATATAAAGAAGACATTCCAGTGTTAACACACTAGTCTGTTTGCGTTGTTGGTTAAAAGATGTCATATAAAGAAGACATTCCAGTGTTAACACACTAGTCTGTTTGCGTTGTTGGTTAAAAGATGTCATATAAAGAAGACATTCCAGTGTTAACACACTAGTCTGTTTGCGTTGTTGGTTAAAAGATGTCATATAAAGAAGACATTCCAGTGTTAACACACTAGTCTGTTTGCGTTGTTGGTTAAAAGATGTCATATAAAGAAGACATTCCAGTGTTAACACACTAGTCTGTTTGCGTTGTTGGTTAAAAGATGTCATATAAAGAAGACATTCCAGTGTTAACACACTAGTCTGTTTGCGTTGTTGGTTAAAAGATGTCATATAAAGAAGACATTCCAGTGTTAACACACTAGTCTGTTTGCGTTGTTGGTTAAAAGATGTCATATAAAGAAGACATTCCAGTGTTAACACACTAGTCTGTTTGCGTTGTTGGTTAAAAGATGTCATATAAAGAAGACATTCCAGTGTTAACACACTAGTCTGTTTGCGTTGTTGGTTAAAAGATGTCATATAAAGAAGACATTCCAGTGTTAACACACTAGTCTGTTTGCGTTGTTGGTTAAAAGATGTCATATAAAGAAGACATTCCAGTGTTAACACACTAGTCTGTTTGCGTTGTTGGTTAAAAGATGTCATATAAAGAAGACATTCCAGTGTTAACACACTAGTCTGTTTGCGTTGTTGGTTAAAAGATGTCATATAAAGAAGACATTCCAGTGTTAACACACTAGTCTGTTTGCGTTGTTGGTTAAAAGATGTCATATAAAGAAGACATTCCAGTGTTAACACACTAGTCTGTTTGCGTTGTTGGTTAAAAGATGTCATATAAAGAAGACATTCCAGTGTTAACACACTAGTCTGTTTGCGTTGTTGGTTAAAAGATGTCATATAAAGAAGACATTCCAGTGTTAACACACTAGTCTGTTTGCGTTGTTGGTTAAAAGATGTCATATAAAGAAGACATTCCAGTGTTAACACACTAGTCTGTTTGCGTTGTTGGTTAAAAGATGTCATATAAAGAAGACATTCCAGTGTTAACACACTAGTCTGTTTGCGTTGTTGGTTAAAAGATGTCATATAAAGAAGACATTCCAGTGTTAACACACTAGTCTGTTTGCGTTGTTGGTTAAAAGATGTCATATAAAGAAGACATTCCAGTGTTAACACACTAGTCTGTTTGCGTTGTTGGTTAAAAGATGTCATATAAAGAAGACATTCCAGTGTTAACACACTAGTCTGTTTGCGTTGTTGGTTAAAAGATGTCATATAAAGAAGACATTCCAGTGTTAACACACTAGTCTGTTTGCGTTGTTGGTTAAAAGATGTCATATAAAGAAGACATTCCAGTGTTAACACACTAGTCTGTTTGCGTTGTTGGTTAAAAGATGTCATATAAAGAAGACATTCCAGTGTTAACACACTAGTCTGTTTGCGTTGTTGGTTAAAAGATGTCATATAAAGAAGACATTCCAGTGTCAACACACTAGTCTGTTTGCGTTGTTGGTTAAAAGATGTCATATAATCTTATCTTATCTTATCTGTTTACAGACGCTCCTTCTATACAGAAGATTATTGCGTCCTACGCTTATCTATGGTTTGTGTTTAGTCCTGCATTTTTATTAGAGATTTAAATGTTGATAAAGTGTTGGTTTTCCTGGATTCTTCAGGCAACCCATTCCACGCCCGAATTCCGGACGGGAAGAAGGAAAACTTGTATGTGTTTGTTCTTGCATACGGAATAAGAAAGGTGTTTTTATCCTTATGTCTATCTGAGGGTTGTATTAAGTTATCTTTGTGTTGTATTTCTAAATTAGAATTAATTGCTTTATGTATGATTACTACTTTGCTCTTGGTTCTTCTATCCTCTAGTGTTTCAAGGTTTAATGATTTAACTAATGGTGTTACTCTTGTCAGTTTCGAATATTCTCCAGTAATGAATCTGGCAGCTCTTTTTTGAATTTGTTCTAGTTTATCAATGTTTTCTTTGGTGGATGGGTCCCATACAGAAGATGCATATTCTAGTGCAGGTCTCACCAAAGTGAGGTAGCATTTTAGTTTTATATCTCTATTACATTTGTTAAAGTTCCTTTTTATAAAGCCTAAGGTTTTGTTTGATTTTTTAATAACTTCATTGACATGGGGATTCCATGATAGTTTCTCATTTATTAAGACTCCTAAGTATTTTGCATCTTTAGTTTGGGTCAGTTCTTTTCCATGAATGTAATATTTTGAATTTATTTGTTTCTTTTTCTAAAGAAGACATTCCAGTGTTAACACACTAGTCTGTTTGCGTTGTTGGTTAAAAGATGTCATATAAAGAAGACATTCCAGTGTCAACACACTAGTCTGTTTGCGTTGTTGGTTAAAAGATGTCATATAAAGAAGACATTCCAGTGTCAACACACTAGTCTGTTTGCGTTGTTGGTTAAAAGATGTCATATAAAGAAGACATTCCAGTGTTAACACACTAGTCTGTTTGCGTTGTTGGTTAAAAGATGTCATATAAAGAAGACATTCCAGTGTTAACACACTAGTCTGTTTGCGTTGTTGGTTAAAAGATGTCATATAAAGAAGACATTCCAGTGTCAACACACTAGTCTGTTTGCGTTGTTGGTTAAAAGATGTCATATAAAGAAGACATTCCAGTGTTAACACACTAGTCTGTTTGCGTTGTTGGTTAAAAGATGTCATATAAAGAAGACATTCCAGTGTTAACACACTAGTCTGTTTGCGTTGTTGGTTAAAAGATGTCATATAAAGAAGACATTCCAGTGTCAACACACTAGTCTGTTTGCGTTGTTGGTTAAAAGATGTCATATAAAGAAGACATTCCAGTGTTAACACACTAGTCTGTTTGCGTTGTTGGTTAAAAGATGTCATATAAAGAAGACATTCCAGTGTCAACACACTAGTCTGTTTGCGTTGTTGGTTAAAAGATGTCATATAAAGAAGACATTCCAGTGTTAACACACTAGTCTGTTTGCGTTGTTGGTTAAAAGATGTCATATAAAGAAGACATTCCAGTGTTAACACACTAGTCTGTTTGCGTTGTTGGTTAAAAGATGTCATATAAAGAAGACATTCCAGTGTTAACACACTAGTCTGTTTGCGTTGTTGGTTAAAAGATGTCATATAAAGAAGACATTCCAGTGTTAACACACTAGTCTGTTTGCGTTGTTGGTTAAAAGATGTCATATAAAGAAGACATTCCAGTGTCAACACACTAGTCTGTTTGCGTTGTTGGTTAAAAGATGTCATATAATCTTATCTTATCTTATCTGTTTACAGACGCTCCTTCTATACAGAAGATTATTGCGTCCTACGCTTATCTATGGTTTGTGTTTAGTCCTGCATTTTTATTAGAGATTTAAATGTTGATAAAGTGTTGGTTTTCCTGGATTCTTCAGGCAACCCATTCCACGCCCGAATTCCGGACGGGAAGAAGGAAAACTTGTATGTGTTTGTTCTTGCATACGGAATAAGAAAGGTGTTTTTATCCTTATGTCTATCTGAGGGTTGTATTAAGTTATCTTTGTGTTGTATTTCTAAATTAGAATTAATTGCTTTATGTATGATTACTACTTTGCTCTTGGTTCTTCTATCCTCTAGTGTTTCAAGGTTTAATGATTTAACTAATGGTGTTACTCTTGTCAGTTTCGAATATTCTCCAGTAATGAATCTGGCAGCTCTTTTTTGAATTTGTTCTAGTTTATCAATGTTTTCTTTGGTGGATGGGTCCCATACAGAAGATGCATATTCTAGTGCAGGTCTCACCAAAGTGAGGTAGCATTTTAGTTTTATATCTCTATTACATTTGTTAAAGTTCCTTTTTATAAAGCCTAAGGTTTTGTTTGATTTTTTAATAACTTCATTGACATGGGGATTCCATGATAGTTTCTCATTTATTAAGACTCCTAAGTATTTTGCATCTTTAGTTTGGGTCAGTTCTTTTCCATGAATGTAATATTTTGAATTTATTTGTTTCTTTTTCTAAAGAAGACATTCCAGTGTTAACACACTAGTCTGTTTGCGTTGTTGGTTAAAAGATGTCATATAAAGAAGACATTCCAGTGTCAACACACTAGTCTGTTTGCGTTGTTGGTTAAAAGATGTCATATAAAGAAGACATTCCAGTGTCAACACACTAGTCTGTTTGCGTTGTTGGTTAAAAGATGTCATATAAAGAAGACATTCCAGTGTTAACACACTAGTCTGTTTGCGTTGTTGGTTAAAAGATGTCATATAAAGAAGACATTCCAGTGTCAACACACTAGTCTGTTTGCGTTGTTGGTTAAAAGATGTCATATAAAGAAGACATTCCAGTGTTAACACACTAGTCTGTTTGCGTTGTTGGTTAAAAGATGTCATATAAAGAAGACATTCCAGTGTCAACACACTAGTCTGTTTGCGTTGTTGGTTAAAAGATGTCATATAAAGAAGACATTCCAGTGTTAACACACTAGTCTGTTTGCGTTGTTGGTTAAAAGATGTCATATAAAGAAGACATTCCAGTGTTAACACACTAGTCTGTTTGCGTTGTTGGTTAAAAGATGTCATATAAAGAAGACATTCCAGTGTTAACACACTAGTCTGTTTGCGTTGTTGGTTAAAAGATGTCATATAAAGAAGACATTCCAGTGTTAACACACTAGTCTGTTTGCGTTGTTGGTTAAAAGATGTCATATAAAGAAGACATTCCAGTGTCAACACACTAGTCTGTTTGCGTTGTTGGTTAAAAGATGTCATATAATCTTATCTTATCTTATCTGTTTACAGACGCTCCTTCTATACAGAAGATTATTGCGTCCTACGCTTATCTATGGTTTGTGTTTAGTCCTGCATTTTTATTAGAGATTTAAATGTTGATAAAGTGTTGGTTTTCCTGGATTCTTAAGGCAACCCATTCCACGCCCTAATTCCGGACGGGAAGAAGGAAAACTTGTATGTGTTTGTTCTTGCATACGGAATAAGAAAGGTGTTTTTATCCTTATGTCTATCTGAGGGTTGTATTAAGTTATCTTTGTGTTGTATTTCTAAATTAGAATTAATTGCTTTATGTATGATTACTACTTTGCTCTTGGTTCTTCTATCCTCTAGTGTTTCAAGGTTTAATGATTTAACTAATGGTGTTACTCTTGTCAGTTTCGAATATTCTCCAGTAATGAATCTGGCAGCTCTTTTTGAATTTGTTCTAGTTTATCAATGTTTTCTTTGGTGGATGGGTCCCATACAGAAGATGCATATTCTAGTGCAGGTCTCACCAAAGTGAGGTAGCATTTTAGTTTTATATCTCTATTACATTTGTTAAAGTTCCTTTTTATAAAGCCTAAGGTTTTGTTTGATTTTTTAATAACTTCATTGACATGGGGATTCCATGATAGTTTCTCATTTATTAAGACTCCTAAGTATTTTGCATCTTTAGTTTGGGTCAGTTCTTTTCCATGAATGTAATATTTTGAATTTATTTGTTTCTTTTTCTAAAGAAGACATTCCAGTGTTAACACACTAGTCTGTTTGCGTTGTTGGTTAAAAGATGTCATATAAAGAAGACATTCCAGTGTCAACACACTAGTCTGTTTGCGTTGTTGGTTAAAAGATGTCATATAAAGAAGACATTCCAGTGTCAACACACTAGTCTGTTTGCGTTGTTGGTTAAAAGATGTCATATAAAGAAGACATTCCAGTGTTAACACACTAGTCTGTTTGCGTTGTTGGTTAAAAGATGTCATATAAAGAAGACATTCCAGTGTTAACACACTAGTCTGTTTGCGTTGTTGGTTAAAAGATGTCATATAAAGAAGACATTCCAGTGTCAACACACTAGTCTGTTTGCGTTGTTGGTTAAAAGATGTCATATAAAGAAGACATTCCAGTGTTAACACACTAGTCTGTTTGCGTTGTTGGTTAAAAGATGTCATATAAAGAAGACATTCCAGTGTCAACACACTAGTCTGTTTGCGTTGTTGGTTAAAAGATGTCATATAAAGAAGACATTCCAGTGTTAACACACTAGTCTGTTTGCGTTGTTGGTTAAAAGATGTCATATAATCTTATCTTATCTTATCTGTTTACAGACGCTCCTTCTATACAGAAGATTATTGCGTCCTACGCTTATCTATGGTTTGTGTTTAGTCCTGCATTTTTATTAGAGATTTAAATGTTGATAAAGTGTTGGTTTTCCTGGATTCTTAGGCAACCCATTCCACGCCCGAATTCCGGACGGGAAGAAGGAAAACTTGTATGTGTTTGTTCTTGCATACGGAATAAGAAAGGTGTTTTTATCCTTATGTCTATCTGAGGGTTGTATTAAGTTATCTTTGTGTTGTATTTCTAAATTAGAATTAATTGCTTTATGTATGATTACTACTTTGCTCTTGGTTCTTCTATCCTCTAGTGTTTCAAGGTTTAATGATTTAACTAATGGTGTTATCTTGTCAGTTTCGAATATTCTCCAGTAATGAATCTGGCAGCTCTTTTTTGAATTTGTTCTAGTTTATCAATGTTTTCTTTGGTGGATGGGTCCCATACAGAAGATGCATATTCTAGTACAGGTCTCACCAAAGTGAGGTAGCATTTTAGTTTTATATCTCTATTACATTTGTTAAAGTTCCTTTTTATAAAGCCTAAGGTTTTGTTTGATTTTTTAATAACTTCATTGACATGGGGATTCCATGATAGTTTCTCATTTATTAAGACTCTAAGTATTTTGCATCTTTAGTTTGGGTCAGTTCTTTTCCATGAATGTAATATTTTGAATTTATTGTTTCTTTATTTCTAAAGAAGACATTCCAGTGTTAACACACTAGTCTGTTTGCGTTGTTGGTTAAAAGATGTCATATAAAGAAGACATTCCAGTGTTAACACACTAGTCTGTTTGCGTTGTTGGTTAAAAGATGTCATATAAAGAAGACATTCCAGTGTTAACACACTAGTCTGTTTGCGTTGTTGGTTAAAAGATGTCATATAAAGAAGACATTCCAGTGTTAACACACTAGTCTGTTTGCGTTGTTGGTTAAAAGATGTCATATAAAGAAGACATTCCAGTGTTAACACACTAGTCTGTTTGCGTTGTTGGTTAAAAGATGTCATATAAAGAAGACATTCCAGTGTTAACACACTAGTCTGTTTGCGTTGTTGGTTAAAAGATGTCATATAAAGAAGACATTCCAGTGTTAACACACTAGTCTGTTTGCGTTGTTGGTTAAAAGATGTCATATAAAGAAGACATTCCAGTGTTAACACACTAGTCTGTTTGCGTTGTTGGTTAAAAGATGTCATATAAAGAAGACATTCCAGTGTTAACACACTAGTCTGTTTGCGTTGTTGGTTAAAAGATGTCATATAAAGAAGACATTCCAGTGTTAACACACTAGTCTGTTTGCGTTGTTGGTTAAAAGATGTCATATAAAGAAGACATTCCAGTGTTAACACACTAGTCTGTTTGCGTTGTTGGTTAAAAGATGTCATATAAAGAAGACATTCCAGTGTTAACACACTAGTCTGTTTGCGTTGTTGGTTAAAAGATGTCATATAAAGAAGACATTCCAGTGTTAACACACTAGTCTGTTTGCGTTGTTGGTTAAAAGATGTCATATAAAGAAGACATTCCAGTGTTAACACACTAGTCTGTTTGCGTTGTTGGTTAAAAGATGTCATATAAAGAAGACATTCCAGTGTTAACACACTAGTCTGTTTGCGTTGTTGGTTAAAAGATGTCATATAAAGAAGACATTCCAGTGTTAACACACTAGTCTGTTTGCGTTGTTGGTTAAAAGATGTCATATAAAGAAGACATTCCAGTGTTAACACACTAGTCTGTTTGCGTTGTTGGTTAAAAGATGTCATATAAAGAAGACATTCCAGTGTTAACACACTAGTCTGTTTGCGTTGTTGGTTAAAAGATGTCATATAAAGAAGACATTCCAGTGTTAACACACTAGTCTGTTTGCGTTGTTGGTTAAAAGATGTCATATAAAGAAGACATTCCAGTGTTAACACACTAGTCTGTTTGCGTTGTTGGTTAAAAGATGTCATATAAAGAAGACATTCCAGTGTTAACACACTAGTCTGTTTGCGTTGTTGGTTAAAAGATGTCATATAAAGAAGACATTCCAGTGTTAACACACTAGTCTGTTTGCGTTGTTGGTTAAAAGATGTCATATAAAGAAGACATTCCAGTGTTAACACACTAGTCTGTTTGCGTTGTTGGTTAAAAGATGTCATATAAAGAAGACATTCCAGTGTTAACACACTAGTCTGTTTGCGTTGTTGGTTAAAAGATGTCATATAAAGAAGACATTCCAGTGTTAACACACTAGTCTGTTTGCGTTGTTGGTTAAAAGATGTCATATAAAGAAGACATTCCAGTGTTAACACACTAGTCTGTTTGCGTTGTTGGTTAAAAGATGTCATATAAAGAAGACATTCCAGTGTTAACACACTAGTCTGTTTGCGTTGTTGGTTAAAAGATGTCATATAAAGAAGACATTCCAGTGTTAACACACTAGTCTGTTTGCGTTGTTGGTTAAAAGATGTCATATAAAGAAGACATTCCAGTGTTAACACACTAGTCTGTTTGCGTTGTTGGTTAAAAGATGTCATATAAAGAAGACATTCCAGTGTTAACACACTAGTCTGTTTGCGTTGTTGGTTAAAAGATGTCATATAAAGAAGACATTCCAGTGTTAACACACTAGTCTGTTTGCGTTGTTGGTTAAAAGATGTCATATAAAGAAGAAATTCCAGTGTTAACACACTAGTCTGTTTGCGTTGTTGGTTAAAAGATGTCATATAAAGAAGACATTCCAGTGTTAACACACTAGTCTGTTTGCGTTGTTGGTTAAAAGATGTCATATAAAGAAGACATTCCAGTGTTATTTCCATTTTTGACATGTACGTTTAAATACATGTTACTTCTTCTTCTTCGTTCTCAAAATCTTTTGATAGAGGATTTAGACAGCAAGTCCTATATTTGTGATGAACTGCGCTGTGGCTGTCAGTTGGCCCAGTCCACCATAGAGTTTGTTACTTATGACACCATACATTTTAATTTTTGGCTTTAATCAAAATGAACAATTAATTAATCGTTAATTCTTCAAAAGTTAACGATTAAATTTAAATTAATTGTTAACAGCCCTAATTTATAGTCAAAACTTTGTTTTTTTTAACAGGTTTTTTTTACACTCCATTCTCATCATTGTATCTTCAAATAACTTCACTCATAAACCCTACTACCTGGCCTTGTGTCAAATATAACATCACTTCCGGCCTGCTCGGTTTAATTTACTAAAGTAAACATCCCAACTATAATTTTAGTTAAAACATTGTGGATTGTCGTGTGAAATAACAGCCTTTCCGAAATATCGGCTGCTGAGGAGTGTTCTGATTTCTGTCTTCTTCTCAATTTGAGTTTTGCGTGCCGACTAGTTTTGCGCCAATTGGCCCGTTCAGCCTGCTGTGCTTCCATAGCCTTCCATCTGCAAGGCAGCAGTTGATCTTGGCAAGTGATGCAGCAATAACCGCCATTTATTTCCCTAAATATGGGTTAGGTACCCACTCAAAGCTGGGTGGACTCGGGGACGCCCTTGTCCCCAGGAACAAATCCCTGGCTTCCCATGGATTTGAACCCGTGACCATCGGTACGCCAGTCGAGCGCGCTGCCACTCGACCACCGTATCCCTACAGATTCAGTGGCCATAAAAGAAGTTTTTTAGTGAGTTCATCATTACATAGTACAGTACCAGTAATAGTCATTGTTTGTTTGATCTATCAGCAGAGGAGAAAGCTTGTCCCAAAGATATTTCATTCCAGCATTTTTTAACGTAAGTTTAGATATAATTATAAGGACAATATCACTGGTCAGATGTAATTATGACCATATCACTGGTCAGATGTAATTTTAAGGACAATATCACTGGTCAGATGTAATTATAAGGACAATATCACTGGTCATATATAATTCTACTGATAATATCACTGGTCAGATATATTTATAAGGACAATATCACTGGTCATATATATTTATAAGGACAATATCACTGGTCAGATATATTTATAAGGACAATATGACTGGTCAGATATATTTATAAGGACAATATCACTGGTCAGATATATTTATAAGGACAATATGACTGGTCAGATATATTTATAAGGACAATATCACTGGTCAGATATATTTATAAGGACAATATCACTGGTCAGATATATTTATAAGGACAATATCACTGGTCAGATATATTTATAAGGACAATATCACTGGTCAGATATATTTATAAGGACAATATCACTGGTCAGATATATTTATAAGACAATATCACTGGTCAGATATATTTATAAGGACAATATCACTGGTCAGATATATTTATAAGGACAATATCACTGGTCAGATATATTTATAAGGACAATATCACTGGTCAGATATATTTATAAGGACAATATCACTGGTCAGATATATTTATAAGGACAATATCACTGGTCAGACACAATTCTACAGACAAAATCAGTGATTAGATAAAATAATTCTATAGACAAAATCAGTGGTCAGATATAATTCTACAGACAATATTGCTGCTCATATATATATATATATATATATGTATATATATATATATATATATATATATATATATATATACAAGGACAACATCACTCAATTAAAAAAGTATACAAAATATGCTCTATTATTTAATACTAGGGGTTGTAAGGCGCTTACGGCGCCCACTTTTTTCAAAAGCCCAAGTAACTTATCCTGGTTTGATAAATACGAAATATTAAATATCCTGAAATGTACACAAAGTATTTTATAATTGTTTGGGTAATTGCCCTCATATATTTTACTGCGAGAAACCCCACCACACGCTCTGTTAATCTCGAAACCAAAATGATTATGATTTTTACGTATATATTTTCAATTTAAAAAAAAAGTAATTTCGTTTTTTAACTGCTAAGGACTGTTGCACTATGTCCCTCGGCGTTATGGAATGAGTGATTCAGTCAGTGATAATTGAGGGTATTTATATTATAGATTGTTTTGGTAATTGATGTCATATAATATTTTACTGCGAGAAACACCACACGCTCTATTAATCTCGAAACCAAAATGATTATGATTTTACGTCTATATTGTCAATTTAAAAAAAATATGCTGACTGCTTTGGACTGTTGTACTATGTCCCTCAGCGTTACGGAGACAGACAGTGCGTGAATGACTTGGGCTTTTATATTGTTCATAATTGTTTATTTAAAACACATTTCATACATTTTGGACTCCAAGTAATATTTCAAACAATTGCTTTTGAAACCATTGAATCTCCAGTTATATCACTAACGATTACTTTATGGTGCACCCCGAGTTACTGAACGATCACTGGGCCCCCTACAAATATGTATGTGACGCCTGTCTGTTCAGACCTCACCTGATTGGTAAAATGGAAACATTCGTAACAGACTCCAGGTATGTGATTTAAAAAAGAGACTTGTGTAGGCCAAACATGTCCTTATAAATTAGTTGCAGCTAAATACTTCTTTATATCTTAGCGTGAGCTTAGCACTTCTTTATAGCTAAGTGTGAGCTAAGCACTTGTTTATAGCTTTGTGGGAGCTAAGCACTTCTTTATAGCTAAGTGTAAGCTAATCACTTCTTTATAGCTAAGTTTGATCTAAGCACTTCTTTACATCATAGTTGAGCTAAGCACTTCTTTAAATCTTAGCGTTAGCTTAGCACTTCTTTATAGCTAAGTCTGAGCTAAGCACTTCTTTATAGCTAAGTGTAAGCTAATCACTTCTTTATAGCTAAGTGTGAGCTAAACACTTCTTTATAGCTAAGTGTGAGCTAAGCATTTCTTTATATCTTAGTGTGAACTAAGCACTTATTTATAGCTAAGTGTGAGTTAAGCGCTGCTTTATAGCAAAGTGTGAGCTAAACAAATCTTTATAGCTAAAATACAAAATACACAAAAAAATTGTGCAATTAAAACATGTCCTTATAAATTAGTTGGAGCTAAATACTTCTTTATATCTTAGCGTGAGCTTAGCACTTCTTTATAGCTAAGTGTGAGCTAAGCACTTCTTTATAGCTAAGTGTAAGCTAATCACTTCTTTATAGCTAAGTTTGATCTAAGCACTTCTTTACATCATAGTTGAGCTAAGCACTTCTTTAAATCTTAGCGTTAGCTTAGCACTTCTTTATAGCTAAGTCTGAGCTAATCACTTCTTTATAGCTAAGTGTGAGCTAAGCACTTCTTTATAGCTAAGTGTGAGCTAAGCACTTCTTTATAGCTAAGTGTAAGCTAATCACTTCTTTATAGCTAAGTGTGAGCTAATCACTTCTTTAGAGCTAAGTGTGAGCTAAGCATTTCTTTATATCTTAGTGTGAACTAAGCACTTATTTATAGCTAAGTGTGAGTTAAGCGCTGCTTTATAGCAAAGTGTGAGCTAAACAAATCTTTATAGCTAAAATACAAAATACACAAACAAATTGTGCAATTAAAACAATAAATTTGAGCTTTATTTTAAACTAAAACGACAATAGACGTTTCGGCTAATGCCTTCATCAGTACAATTACATAAAATAGGTAATACATATATTTAAATTCGTAAAACATATTATATTATAAAATAATTTAAAATATTCATGTAAAATAAAATGAAAGGAAAAACAAAAACAAACAAGGACACAGGATATAGAAAAAAGGAAGAAGTATCTAACGTTACAGTTAAAACCACAACGGGAAAAAGATTCTGCAGTTAGGTAAAATTGTGAATTTGGTTAATTCCATATGGAGCCAACGTACCAAATCGTTTTATAAGTATATTTTCCATGTGGATCCTATCATGGGTATTGTTTGCATATAAAATACCAGTAACTGCAACATCTGAAATACCGTCATGGCCAAAACTGTTAAAATGTTTAGATACAGAACATTGAGCCTGTTTGTTTATATTATATATAATATTATCTTAGTGTGAGCTAAGCACTTATTCATAGCTAAGTGTGAGTTAAGCGCTGCTTTATAGCAAAATGTGAGCTAAACACTTCTTTACAGTTAAGTGTGAGCTGCACATTTCTTTATAGCTAAATCTAAGTGTCAGCTATAGATTTATAAAAAAGCTAAGTGTCAGCTGTAGATTTATAAAAAGCTAGAGGCCGGCTATAGATGTATAAAAAGGTAAGTGGCAGCAATAGATGTATAAAAGGCTAAGTGTCAGCAATGATTTATAAAAAGGTAAGTGGCAGCTATAGATCTATAAAAAGCTAAGCGTCAGCAATGATTTATAAAAAGGTAAGTGGCAGCTATAGATCTATAAAAAGCTAAGCGTCAGCTATAGATTTATAAAAAAATAATCATTCACCTACCAACACTATGATGACCCACCTACCCACACTATGATGACCCACCTACCAACACTATAATAACCCACCTACCCACACTATGATGACCCACCTACCCACTATGATGACCCACCTACCCACACTATGATGACCAGACTACCCACACTATGATGACCCACCTACCCACTATGATGACCCACCTACACACACTATGATGACCCACCTACACAAACTATGATGACCCACCCACCAACACTATGATGACCCACCTACCCACACTTTGATGACCCACCTACCCACTATGATGACCCACCTACCCACACTATGATGACCCAACTACCCACACTATGATGACCAGACTACCCACACTATGATGACCCACCTACCCACGCTATGATGACCCACCTACCAACACTATGATGACCCACCTACCCACACTATGATGACCCACCTACCCAATATGATGACCCACCTACCCACACTATGATGACCCACCTACCCACTATGATGACCCACCTACACACACTATGATGACCCACCTACCAACACTATGATGACCCACCTACCCACACTACGATGACCCACCTACCCACACCATTATGACCCACCTACCCACACTATGATGACCAACCTACACACTATGATGACCCACCTACACACTATGATGACCCACCTACCAACACTATGATGACCCACCTACCCACACTATGATGATCCACCTACCCACAATATGATGACCCACCTACCCACACTATGATGACCCACCTACCCACACTATGATGACCCACCTAAACACTATGATGAACCCCCTACCAACACTATGATGACCCACCTACCCACACTATGATGACCCACCTACCCACACTATGATGACCCACCTACCCACTTGGATGACTCACCTACCAAAACTATGATGACCCACCTACCAACACTATGATGACCCACCTACCCACACTATGATGACCCACCTACCCACACTATGATGACCCACCTACCGACACTATGATGACCCACCTACCCACACTATGATTACCCACCTAAACACTATGGTGACCCACCTACCCACACTATGATGACCCACCCACCCACACTATGATGACCCACCCACCCACACTATGATGACCGACCCACCCACACTATGATGACCCACCTATCCACTATGATGACCGACCTACCAACACTATGATGACCCACCTACCCACACTATGATGACCCACCTACACACTATGATGACCCACCTACCCAACTATGATGAACCACCTACCAACACTATGATGACCCACCTACCCACACTATGATGACCCACCTACCCACACTATGATGACCCACCTACCCACACTATGATGACCCACCTACCCACACTATGATGACCCACCTAAACACTATGATGACCCACCTACCCACACTATGATGACCCACCTACACACACTATGATGACCCACCTACCAACACTATGATTACCCACCTACCCACACTATGATGACCCACCTACCCACACTATGATGACCCACCTACCAACACTATGATGACCCACCTACACACTATGATGACCCACCTACCCACACTATGATGACCCACCTACACACACTATGATGACCCACCTACCAACACTATGATGACCCACCTACCCACACTATGATGACCCACCTACCCACACTATGATGACCCACCTACCCACACTATGATGACCCACCTACCCACACTATGATGACCCACCTACCCACACTCCACACTTGGATGTACAGAGTGATTCTAGAGGCCACCAATCTCACCTGGGTACCTGGCATCTCTCAAACAAGATCACTTGACCACAACAGTGTCCACCAGGTCAACGACAGGTCCCTCCATGAGATGAAAATGTTAATTGACTACAACTACGTCGCGTGGCTGATGGACAGGGAACATTTTAATGTAAGAATCCTAGCTGCCTAAACGTTTATTTTATTTTTCAATGGGTCAATATTATTTTTCTTCACATTTTTACTTCATTTAAATTTTAATTGGCAGTTTAAAGAAACATATCCTGCTGCACTGGCGCACCTGGTACTTCTAGTAATCTCATTTATCTCTGATCTCGAACAATTTCTCTGAGTTTAATCTCAAAATATTTTAGTGTTAACTTGACTTACTGACCGGCGAGGTACACAGACTTACTGTCAAATAGCGATTGATATCTGACAGATTTGATTCTCTGATAGCTAACAGACTTGATTCTCTGATATCTGACAGATTTGATTCTCTGATATCTGACAAATTTGATGCTCTGATAGCTAACAGATTTGATTCTCTGATATCTGACAGATTTGATTCTCTGATATCTGACAGATTTGATTCTCTGATATCTGACAGATTTGATGCTCTGATAGCTAACAGATTTGATTCTCTGATATCTGACAGATTTTATTCTCTGATATTTGACAGATTTGATGCTCTGATAGCTAACAGATTTGATTCTCTGATATCTGACAGATTTGATTCTATGATATTTGACAGATTTGATTCTCTGATAATGGACAGATTTGATTCTATAATATTTGACAGATTTGATTCTCTGATATCTGACAGATTTGATTCTATGATATTTGACAGATTTGATTCTCTGATATCTAACAGATTTGATTCTCTGATATCTAACAGATTTGATTCTCTGATATCTGACAGATTTGATGCTCTGATAGCTAACATATTTGATTCTCTGATATCTGACAGATTTTATTCTCTGATATCTGACAGGGTTGTTTCTCGGCTGTTGATCTCTACCATCGCCTGTGGCGTGCATTCAAGTACAACGGTCACCTACCGCCAGACGTGAACATACCTGAAAATTTTCTTCAAAGACAAAACTCAACACCACGAGCCTTCTTTGACGTCTGCTCAGACACGCACAGAGAGTGGAGGCGTGTCTCGAAGACGCTCCGCGTCCACCAGAAAAAAGATTATTTCGTTAAAGGTTACAAGGCCGTGTCTACAGTCATTTTGAAAAAAGTTCAGAAATTGTTTAAGCTAGACTTTGAGATGTTTGGCTACGACAAGTTCCCTCCTGAGCTCTTCGATTACAGGTGATCGATTGCTATCTACTAGAGATTTATATGATAGGAAGCTGAACTATTTGATAGGAAGTTGGTGTATATGATAGAAGTATATCAATCACATCTGTCGCTCTGCCTACACCGCAATCCGTCAGAGGAGCTCAATAGGCCAATACTTAACAATTAGTGCAACAAAACACTAGTCTGTGCTCTTGTTCTAACTCGTATTGATTATTTCAATTCTCTTCTGTCAGGTGCGCCTAAAAATGGATTTAAAAAACTACAGAAAGTTCAAAATTCATCTGCCAGACTAGTTCTTAAGGAAAAAAACATGACCATGTTACTACGCTACTTTACTCACTTTATTGGCTACCTATGCAAGCCCGAATTGATTACAAACTGGCTGTTCTTTGTCACAACTTCTTTTCTGACTCATCCCCTCCCCCTTACTGAACTTCTGTCTGTCTACTCACCTAGTCATCAGCTACGCTCTTCTGCAGACACACGCATTCTCTGTGTTCCTAAGACACGCACTAAAACATTTGGCGAAAGGTCGTTTTCTTTTTGTGCAGCCAAACAATGGAATTCTCTACCATTACACATCCGTAGTATTCAAACAAAAATGTCCTTCAAGACTGCACTTAAGACACATCTTTTCAAAATTTATTTTCAAAATTAATGAAACAACAATTCTTTTAATGATTAACGTTGCTTTTTGTGTTATGTACTCTATTTAATGTGGTTGTTATGTTATGAATGATAATTTATTACTTATATATATGTTAATACCCAGTGGCGGATTTAGGTTTGTCTGCGTGGGGGGGCCAGGAGAATTTCAGGGGGCGCCGAAATTTTTTTTAAAATTCATTCACTTAGTGCAAATATTTCTAGGGGCTGAAATAAAATTCATTTGTCTTAATTGCTGGTTCTGCAATGAAGATTAGAAATTTGATATGAGATTCACTCTTATTGACTTATTGCTATATTTTATGTTGAAAAAAACATTTCTGCTCACTTTAAATGTGAGATATACTTTAATAAGTTTTCTTTTTAAGAGACTGCCTTAGTCTCAAATAAAAAGGCTAAACAAAAAGAAACATCTATTCTTAAGTAGATACGGTTAATCAATTGAATTTATGAAAATGGTGTTTAATTTGGGAGCTGTTATTTGTGACAAAATCTAGATTTCTCATAATCCTTTGTGTTCACTTTCAATTGCTGAATATCCTAGCAGACTTAAACATAGAAAACTCAGCAAAATAAGTTTATAGTCTTTGGGCTAAATAAAACATCTAAAATATTTTGATAATGAGGTAGAATTTGATTAATTTTTTTATAGACCTCCAATAGTTTGTTGTACTATCTGCAAGATGACTCATCAGTTTGTTCAGCTTGCCATAAATAGCAGTGACAGTAGCTCAAACAAGTAACTAAGTGTTAATTAATAAATGCTGCGTTGATCATTCAAAGTACACTATTTAATATTATTTTTGTTTACATCAAACCCTTGCAATGAATCTCTTTAATATACAAACAATTGATTTATATTCAGGATAGTAATAGGTCACAAATGCAAACAAAATAAAATGTAATTTAAAAATGTTAATAATTAATAAAAGGCCTAAGTAATTAAAGAAATCATTTATCATATACATATTATATGCATATATCATATGTAGGATAATAAGATGACGGTAAATTATGAACTTAGTTTCAAAGAGAACAACTTATTTTTTACTAAAATTTTAAGAGCTACTGTTTTTAGTTCTTGTAATAGTTTTCTATCTGAAAGAATGAAATGAGAATTTTAGCTGGCAAAATATTTCAGTTTAAGACCAGGTAATCTGATGCTACCAATAATGAAAAACACAGAGACTTTGGTGGAGCGGATTGGTCAGGATTAGTAACACACACACAAAGAGTGCCAATAATATTATACTTATAAATGAACTAAACAATTTACATCACAATTTTTTCAAAATAATTTATCACTGGAAGTTTGAGCATCAAACTTTGGGAAAATCAATGAACTTTACACAAACAATGATTGTAAGTTCCTTAAATAAACATTTAAAACTCTAATAACAATGCAGGACTAAACACAAACCATGGATAAGCATAGGACGCAATATTCTTCTGTATAGAAGGAGCGTCTGTAACAGATAAGATAAGAAAGAGCCCTTAGCCCTATATAAATTGCTTTCTACGTGATTTCATTGAAGCAAAACGATTTATCGTTGATTCAAAGTCAACGTTCTCAGCTAGATCACGTTCAATTGAAATGAATGCCGAACCAGACAGACGTTTATTTGTCATTGTTAAGCGCAAATAAATTTTGATGAGTTTAAATCTACTGAAACTTCTTTCAACAGTAACACTACTAACAGGAAGAATCAAGTAAATTTTATAGAGTATTGACAAATTAGGGATACCTGATGCCATTTGTTTTTCAGTCAAGGACGGTTGAACCTTTTAAAGTTGTAGTTCACTAACTAATGATTCATATATTAATGCATACAAATCTTTAAATGTATCATATTCTACGATTGCTTCTTCAAGGTTAATTTCGTGTTTGTAAATTTTGCATAAACTTTGAAAATAATCTTTATTTCCTTTGGACATTTGTGATGGATCAAAACAATAGAAATAAGTAACTGTGCCCCAAAAGTCATTAAATCGATCATCTATTTGTGTTACAAGTGTATCCAAGATAGTGAAGTACGTTTCAGATTTAAAGCGTGTTGTTGGATCATCAGCCATTTTATCTCTGCTAAGTTCGCCTGCCATGCTTTTCTTTTTTGCAATTCACTTTTCTTTAAATTATGTTTTAACATCTAGTTTGGAACCATTTTCGTTTACAAATTATTTGACATCTACATTCAGACTTTCAAGAGCTTCATCGTTTCTCATTTCAACAAACTTATTTCTTCCAACATCCATCAATTGCAAAGGCGTTGCAAGTAGTTTGTTGACACGAAGATAACTTTTGTACAAATAGCATCAGAAAAACAAAAGAATATTTTGTTATTAAAACAGATAGTCCAATAGTTTCTGCTCTGACACTTCCTTTATATTCTGTTGATTCCCCTGAATCAACTGTGGCTAGAATAGCAGAGAATGATCCAACAACTGCATGCTTACTTCTTGAACATCTTGTATCAGAAAGTCGTTTCAGAGTATCTACTGTTGATTCATATTGAGATTTCTTGTGTTCTTTAAGAGTTTGTAGACGTGGTAAACTAGACGTAA
The DNA here is from genome assembly GCA_944989445.1 of Ampullaceana balthica. Taxonomy (NCBI): domain Eukaryota; kingdom Metazoa; phylum Mollusca; class Gastropoda; family Lymnaeidae; genus Ampullaceana; species Ampullaceana balthica. The sequence goes on along the minus strand of CALYLW010002385.1, from coordinate 27,469 downwards.
GGAATGCATACAACCTTAAATCTGTGCCAAAAAATAACTGTACATCACTGTTTATAGACATTGCTTCGATAGTAACCAAGTTCAAAACATGGGCACAACAATTGGGTGAAAGTTTCTTTATCGGAGTTTGAAGGCTACTCTTAATTCCAGAGTATGCCTGTCCTTGACAGAGTGTGAAATCAATGTTTCGCTTTTTTAGCTCCTTTAAAACAGTGTTGCTTAATTATTTTCTGTCGCGCCCCCCTCCCAGAGCCGTCTTTACACCATTTTGGGCCCCCGGTCAAAGAAATAGTGTTGGGCCCCTGGGCAAAGAAAGAGTGAGGCCCCCCCCCGCAGGAATAAAAAATAAATATACATAATATATATAAATAAACATATTAACATGGGGCCCCTATGCTCGTGGGGCCTTTGCGTTAAGACGGCACTGCCCCCTCCTAGGAAGAAGAAAACATTTCGCGCCCCCCCGCGCGACAGTAAATAGTATCATTTGTCTATAAAATTGTTATAAGTACACCATTTCGCGCCCCCTATTAGGGAGCCTCGACCCCCCTGGGGGGCGCGCCCCACTATTTGAGAAACACTGCTTTAAAATCTTCTCAGCAAATGCAGCAGCATTTTTTTTTATTAATTTTTTTATTTAATTTTTAAAGTCCCATAAACGGTGGTCGTAGGGGGTCCTAATGTTTACGTTAGAACCTACTATGGGCGATGCTTGGTAGACCTTGATGGGCGCCCCATCTCCCAGGTCAGCGGAGGACTTTCTTAGCATACGTCATTCCCCATTTTTATTGTTGTTTTAGCGTGGGCTAGATCCCACGCCCCTCAGCTTGTGAGGCGAGCGCACTATTCGCTATCCAGCCACTGTTTACCAAAGTATAAAAGCCTATACATCTTTCCACAACATGTCCTGATTTTTTGAAAAATTAACGTAAAGAAACTGACATCTGATCAATTCTAGATATATCAATGGTTGAATCAATAATTAAAGAAAAGAATTTTGTAGACTTAACTTCATTTACAATTGTCGCCGATAATTCAGATGCGAGTGATTAATTTAAACCAGATAGTACAGTTTCGTCATTGGAAATACGATATTTAGAAAGCAGTTTGGTGTTGATTAGAAGTTTCGTGTTTAGCAATCTTTTTTTCTGCTCTTGGGACACGTTTTTAGTGTTCATCGAGGGCGTCTTTAGGGGGCGCCATTTTAGACCCAACAGGGGCGTGGGGGGGCAAGCCGCCCCCCCTGCCCTATAGCTAAATCCGCCACTGTTAATACCTTTATCTAAAGCGCTTTGAGTCCAGTTCCTTACTGGGATCCAGCGCTATACAAATTATCAATTTATTATTTATTATTAAATTATTAGGAAGCTGGTCTATATGATAGGACGCTGGTCTATATGAAAGGACGTTGGTCTATATGATAGGAAACTGGTCTATATGATAGGACTTTGGTCTATATGATAGGAAGCTGGTCTATATGATATGAAACTGGTCTATATGATATGAAGTTGGTCTATATGATAGGAAGTTGGAAGTTCCGTCATTGTCTCGGGTTTGGTTCTTGTATTGAAATCGGCTCCCATTGATTTAATGTTAAGACTGCGACACTCCATTTCAAACACAAGGAAATGTGTTTTATGGCTCTCTCCAATCACAGAACTAATGTAACCCATGGCGGTAACACGTCATTTTGTTTTAAACTACAAGTGTGAGAATTAAAATATATGTGAGGTTTAAGACCTGAAATATCGCCAAGTTTTAAGTTAATGGGCACTAACCCTAAACCTAAACAAGAGGTATGTCTAAGACAGTTCAATACAAGAGGTATGTCTAAGACAGTTCAACACAAGACGTATGTCTAAGACAGTTCAACACAAGAGGCATGTCTAAGAAGACAGTTAGTTCAACGACTAAATGAAAACATAGCGACTAACTGAAAGAAAAAATGGCTCCATCAGTTTGGACCGCAGATAGTTTGAATTTGTCAATCGGACATCTCGACGTTTTAAGCAAAGGATTGTTAGACCAATGATGGTTGGACCCAAGGGATTGTTAGACCAATGACGGTTGGACCCAAAGGATTGTTAGATCAATGACGGTTGGACCCAAAGGATTGTTAGACCAATGACGGTTGGACCCAAGGGAGTGTTAGAATAATGATAGTTGGACCCAAAGGATTGTTAGACCAATGATGGTTGGACCCAAAGGATTGTTAGACCAATGATGGTTGGACCCAAAGGGTTGTTAGACCAATGATAGTTGGACCCAAAGGATTGTTAGACCAATGATGGTTGGACCGTTGGACCCAAACGTTTTTAACCATAAACCCAACGGTAAGATTGTCCTGGGTGAGCAAACAAACAAACTAAGAGACTGAAGTATACAAATAGATTTTTAAAATAAATTTGTTTAATTATAATTACAATATAAAGTCCAAATTGCTCATCATTTCTTAAAAGTAAACAAAATGACTAAACATTTTTTGTTTCATTTCTACAGTAAACAGGACACAATTTATTAATATTAGTCATTCTGGTTCCAGGCTCTCTCTATAGTCGTCACTTGAGACAATCATCTTATACATTCAGCTTGCACAATCACCCTACATTATCACAAGTAGACTATCATACATTATCATCTTACTCACAAGTAGACTATCATACATTATCATCTTACTCACAAGTAGACTATCATACATTATCATCTTACTCACAAGTAGACTATCATACATTATCATCTTACTCACAAGTAGACTATCATACATTATCATCTTACTCACAAGTAGACTATCATACATTATCATCTTACTCACAAGTAGACTTTCATACATTATCATCTTACTCACAAGTAGACTATCATACATTATCATCTTACTCACAAGTAGACTATCATACATTATCATCTTACTCACAAGTAGACTATCATACATTATCATCTTACTCACAAGTAGACTATCATACATTATCATCTTACTCACAAGTAGACTATCATACATTATCATCTTACTCACAAGTAGACTATCATACATTATCATCTTACTCACAAGTAGACTATCATACATTATCATCTTACTCACAAGTAGACTATCATACATTATCATCTTACTCACAAGTAGACTATCATACATTATCATCTTACTCACAGTAGACTATCATACATTATCATTTTACTCACAAGTAGACTATCATACATTATCATCTTACTCACAAGTAGACTATCATACATTATCATCTTACTCACAAGTAGACTATCATACATTATCATCTTACTCACAAGTAGACTATCATACATTATCATCTTACTCACAAGTAGACTATCATACATTATCATCTTACTCACAAGTAGACTATCATACATTATCATCTTACTCACAAGTAGACTATCATACATTATCATCTTACTCACAAGTAGACTATCATACATTATCATCTTACTCACAAGTAGACTATCATACATTATCATCTTACTCACAAGTAGACTATCATACATTATCATCTTACTCACAAGTAGACTATCATACATTATCATCTTACTCACAAGTAGACTATTATACATTATCATCTTACTCACAAGTAGACTATCATACATTATCATCTTACTCACAAGTAGACTATCATACATTATCATCTTACTCACAAGTAGAATATCATACATTATCATCTTACTCACAAGTAGACTATCATACATTATCATCTTACTCACAAGTAGACTATCATACATTATCATCTTACTCACAAGTAGACTATCATACATTATCATCTTACTCACAAGTAGACTATCATACATTATCATCTTACTCACAAGTAGACTATCATACATTATCATCTTACTCACAAGTAGAATATCATACATTATCATCTTACTCACAAGTAGAATATCATACATTATCATCTTACTCACAAGTAGACTATCATACATTATCATCTTACTCACAAGTAGACTATCATACATTATCATCTTACTCACAAGTAGAATATCATACATTATCATCTTACTCACAAGTAGACTATCATACATTATCATCTTACTCACAAGTAGACTATCATACATTATCATCTTACTCACAAGTAGACTATCATACATTATCATCTTACTCACAAGTAGACTATCATACATTATCATCTTACTCACAAGTAGACTATCATACATTATCATCTTACTCACAAGTAGAATATCATACATTATCATCTTACTCACAAGTAGAATATCATACATTATCATCTTACTCACAAGTAGACTATCATACATTATCATCTTACTCACAAGTAGACTATCATACATTATCATCTTACTCACAAGTAGACTATCATACATTATCATCTTACTCACAAGTAGACTATCATACATTATCATCTTACTCACAAGTAGACTATCATACATAAAATCACTCAGAGACGAATGATAATATGTGTCTCGATCTCGACTCTAAATATTGGAACGGCCAAATATAGTTTATATAGGTTCTAAACCGTATTCATATTTACCAATAATTTCTCTATGCGCCTACACTGTTTTTATGTATACCAATATTTTCTTTATGGGTCTAAAATGTATTTAAATTTAGTTATAGTTTCTGTATGGGCCGGAACTGTATTTATATTTACATATAATTATAATGTTTCAAGGGCATAAACTATATTTACATTTACCAATAGTTTCTTTATGTGATTAAACTATATTTACATTACCTATTGTTTCTTTATGTGCATATTTATATTTATTATTTTCCTATAATTTCTTTACAGATCTGAACTATATTTATATTTACCAATAGTTTGTGTACGGTCCTAAACTGTATTTATATTTACCTTGTCTTACCTCTTACCATTCACGCCATCTAACTTCTGACTATTTTAGCCAACCATCATAATTATCCCTTTTTAACCCCAGCGACTCTCAGTTGACCTCAGAAAACCCACAATGGCACAACACTCCTATCCCACTACATCCAAAATCCCTACCCGATACTCTTCCCCCAAGGTCATCCCCAGCCTTGACCTAGTTTATAACGGGTCATGAATATCGCAGTCAACGAGCTTGAGTCCACTTCCGGCCACTTCTGACGTCATGCCTGAGTACCCAGAGAAAGCGGGTGGGGGCTGTGTCTGTAGGCCACTGACCACTGAACTGTCAACCGAAGATTTTCTGTGAGTCTTGTAGCGGATGGCGACTCGATTGACCTCAAGCTTCGGACCCCATTTCTCTGTTGGTTGGTTCACTTTGTAGAGCACCTGCAATACGAATGAAAAGATCGTATCGAATGCTGTCAACATTTAAAAAATAATCTCATATCATCTAATCTCATATCATCTATTCTCATATCATCTATTATTATTCATTTATTCTCATATCATCTAATCTCATATCATCTATTCTCATATCATCTATTCTCATATCATCTATTCTCATATCATCTATTCTCATATCATCTATTCTCATATCATCTATTCTCATATCATCTATTCTCATATCATCTATTCTCATATCATCTATTCTCATATCATCTATTCTCATATCATCTATTCTCATATCATCTATTCTCATATCATCTATTCTCATATCATCTATTCTCATATCATCTATTCTCATATCATCTATTCTCATATCATCTATTCTCATATCATCTATTCTCATATCATCTATTCTCATATCATCTATTCTCATATCATCTATTCTCATATCATCTATTCTCAATCATCTATCTCATATCATCTATTCTCATATCATCTATTCTCATATCATCTATTCTCATATCATCTATTCTCATATCATCTATTCTCATATCATCTATTCTCATATCATCTATCATCTATTCTCATATCATCTATTCTCATATCATCTATTCTCATATCATCTATTCTCATATCATCTATTCTCATATCATCTATTCTCATATCATCTATTCTCATATCATCTATTCTCATATCATCTATTCTCATATCATCTATTCTCATATCATCTATTCTCATATCATCTATTCTCATATCATCTATTCTCATATCATCTATTCTCATATCATCTATTCTCATATCATCTATTCTCATATCATCTATTCTCATATCATCTATTCTCATATCATCTATTCTCATATCATCTATTCTCATATCATCTATTCTCATATCATCTATTCTCATATCATCTATTCTCATATCATCTATTCTCATATCATCTATTCTCATATCATCTATTCTCATATCATCTATTCTCATATCATCTATTCTCATATCATCTATTATTATTCATTTATTCTTTTACGCATCCTTCGTCTTATAATATTTGCATCCTAATTTATGTCCCATCATGTGCTGAGGAATTAAATTAATTTATGTCCCATCATGTGCTGAGGAATTAAATATTATATATAAAGATGGTGTAACAGATTAATGTTAATGCATGTATTGGGACAGAAAATATGAAAAATTAAATACTTTTGTTACAATCCTCTCACAATACATATTTATTTGAAGGTTAGTATGAGGCTTGAAGAACAATGATGATTACCTGTGAATAATTGCATTGGTCACTTGAACCTTATTTGTAACACCAGATTACCTGTGAAACATTGGATTACTCCAATGAACCTTACCTGTAAAAGCAGATTACTTGTCAGTCATTTGTTTAGTCCCATAAACATTACCTTTAACACCAGACTACCTGTCAGTCATTGAATTAGTCCCATGAACCTTACCTATAACACCAAATTACCTGTCAGTAATTGAATTAGTCCCATGAACCATAACTCTAACACCAGACTACCTGTCAGTCATTGAATTAGTCCCATGAACCATAACTGTAACACCAGACTACCTGTCAGTCATTGAAATAGTCCCATGAACCATTACTGTAACACCAGACTACCTGTCAGTCATTGAATTAGTCCCATGAACCATAACTGTAACACCAGACTACCTGTCAGTCATTGAATTAGTCCCATGAACCATAACTGTAACACCAGACTACCTGTCAGTCATTGAATTAGTCCCATGAACCATAACTGTAACACCAGACTACCTGTCAGTCATTGAATTAGTCCCATGAACCATAACTGTAACACCAGACTACCTGTCAGTCATTGAATTAGTCCCATGAACCATAACTGTAACACCAGACTACCTGTCAGTCATTGAATTAGTCCCATGAACCATAACTGTAACACCAGACTACCTGTCAGTCATTGAATTAGTCCCATGAACCATAACTGTAACACCAGACTACCTGTCAGTCATTGAATTAGTCCCATGAACCATAACTGTAACACCAGACTACCTGTCAGTCATTGAATTAGTCCCATGAACCTTACCTATAACACCAAATTACCTGTCAGTAATTGCATAAATCCCATGAACCTTACCTGTAACACCAGAGTATCTGTTAGTCATTGGATTAGTCCCATCAACCTGACCTGTAACGCCAGATTACCTGTCAGTAATTGGATTAGTCCCCTCAACCTTACCTGTAACGCCAGATTACCTGTCAGTAATTGGATTAGTCCCATAAACCTTACCTGTAAAAGCAGATTACCTGACATGCATCTTTATAGTTGTTTCCATGCCAGCTACAGATGAAGACATTGAGATACCAGAGAGGCGTCCACAGCATGATGAAACCAACAACAGCCCACCCTAATATCTCAGACCACAGGGGATATGCCTCCGAGATAATAGGTTTGTACTGAATGCATTCAAAGATCATGATGGCCTGTGATATGAGGGAAACATGACGTTAGTCAAACTTGGGTTTGAAAACAGACGTCATTAAAAGTTGGGTATAAAAACAAAACGTTATTTAAATTTGGGTTGTTTGAAACCATACCTATGTAAACATCGAAAATAAATCTAATTCAAAATATAACATCATCCAGAGCTGGGAAACATCCATTAGTCGACATCATTCACAGATTGATGTCATTTATTCAAGGTTTCCACACAATTTATTAACATACCAAATAAGGCGACGTGTCATTGTTTAGTTACAAGTTCATGTAATGAAGGGAGTAACTCATTTACTTAACATTTAAAAGGGAGGCAACCACTTACTATATGTAGGATGACAGGGTATTAGTCAACAGCAATGGGACCAATACTGACCAGTATTAGAATTAGTGTTACTAGCAATTGGACTACCACTGACCAGTATGATAATGGACGTTACTAACAATTGGTCTACTACCACTGACCTGTATGAGAATGGACGTTACTAACAATTGGTCTACTACCACTGACCTGTATGAGAATGGGACGTTACTAACAATTGGTTTACTACCACTGACCTGTATGAGAATGGGTGTTACTAACAATTGGTCTACTACCACTGACCTGTATGAGAATGGACGTTACTAACAATTGGTCTACTACCACTGACCTGTATGAGAATGGGTGTTACTAACAATTGGTCTACTACCACTGACCTGTATGAGAATGGACGTTACTAACAATTGGTCTACTACCACTGACCTGTATGAGAATGGGTGTTACTAACAATTGGTCTACTACCACTGACCTGTATGAGAATGGGTGTTACTAACAATTGGTCTACTACCACTGACCTGTATGAGAATGGGTGTTACTAACAATTGGTCTACTACCACTGACCTGTATGATAATGGGACGTTACTAACAATTGGTCTACTACCACTGACCTATATGAGAATGGACGTTACTAACAATTGGTCTACTACCACTGACCTATATGAGAATGGGTGTTACTAACAATTGGTCTACTACCACTGACCTGTATGAGAATGGGTGTTACTAACAATTGGTCTACTACCACTGACCTGTATGATAATGGACGTTACTAACAATTGGTCTACTACCACTGACCTGTATGAGAATGGACGTTACTAACAATTGGTCTACTACCACTGACCAGTATGATAATGGACGTTACTAACAATTGGTCTACTACCACTGACCTGTATGAGAATGGGTGTTACTAACAATTGGTCTACTACCACTGACCAGTATGAGAATGGACGTTACTAACAATTGGTCTACTACCACTGACCTGTATGATAATGGACGTTACTAACAATTGGTCTACTACCACTGACCTGTATGAGAATGGGTGTTACTAACAATTGGTCTACTACCACTGACCTGTATGAGAATGGACGTTACTAACAATTGGTCTACTACCACTGACCTGTATGAGAATGGGTGTTACTAACAATTGGTCTACTACCACTGACCTGTATGAGAATGGACGTTACTAACAATTGGTCTACTACCACTGACAGTATGAGAATGGACGTTACTAACAATTGGTCTACTACCACTGACCAGTATGAGAATGGGTGTTACTAACAATTGGTCTACTACCACTGACCTGTATGAGAATGGACGTTACTAACAATTGGTCTACTACCACTGACCAGTATGATAATGGACGTTACTAACAATTGGTCTACTACCACTGACCTGTATGAGAATGGACGTTACTAACAATTGGTCTACTACCACTGACCTGTATGAGAATGGACGTTACTAACAATTGGTCTACTACCACTGACCTGTATGAGAATGGACGTTACTAACAATTGGTCTACTACCACTGACCTGTATGAGAATGGACGTTACTAACAATTGGTCTACTACCACTGACCTGTATGAGAATGGACGTTACTAACAATTGGTCTACTACCACTGACCTGTATGAGAATGGGTGTTACTAACAATTGGTCTACTACCACTGACCTGTATGAGAATGGACGTTACTAACAATTGGTCTACTACCACTGACCTGTATGAGAATGGACGTTACTAACAATTGGTCTACTACCACTGACCTGTATGAGAATGGACGTTACTAACAATTGGTCTACTACCACTGACCTGTATGAGAATGGACGTTACTAACAATTGGTCTACTACCACTGACCTGTATGAGAATGGACGTTACTAACAATTGGTCTACTACCACTGACCTGTATGAGAATGGGTGTTACTAACAATTGGTCTACTACCACTGACCTGTATGAGAATGGGTGTTACTAACAATTGGTCTACTACCACTGACCAGTATGAGAATGGGTGTTACTAACAATTGGTCTACTACCACTGACCTGTATGAGAATGGACGTTACTAACAATTGGTCTACTACCACTGACCTGTATGAGAATGGGTGTTACTAACAATTGGTCTACTACCACTGACCTGTATGAGAATGGGTGTTACTAACAATTGGTCTACTACCACTGACCTGTATGAGAATGGGTGTTACTAACAATTGGTCTACTACCACTGACCAGTATGAGAATGGGTGTTACTAACAATTGGTCTACTACCACTGACCTGTATGAGAATGGGTGTTACTAACAATTGGTCTACTACCACTGACCTGTATGAGAATGGGTGTTACTAACAATTGGTCTACTACCACTGACCTGTATGAGAATGGACGTTACTAACAATTGGTCTACTACCACTGACCTGTATGAGAATGGGTGTTACTAACAATTGGTCTACTACCACTGACCTGTATGAGAATGGGTGTTACTAACAATTGGTCTACTACCACTGACCTGTATGAGAATGGACGTTACTAACAATTGGTCTACTACCACTGACCTGTATGAGAATGGGTGTTACTAACAATTGGTCTACTACCACTGACCAGTATGAGAATGGGTGTTACTAACAATTGGTCTACTACCACTGACCTGTATGAGAATGGGTGTTACTAACAATTGGTCTACTACCACTGACCTGTATGAGAATGGACGTTACTAACAATTGGTCTACTACCACTGACCTGTATGAGAATGGACGTTACTAACAATTGGTCTACTACCACTGACCAGTATGAGAATGGGTGTTACTAACAATTGGTCTACTACCACTGACCTGTATGAGAATGGGTGTTACTAACAATTGGTCTACTACCACTGACCTGTATGAGAATGGGTGTTACTAACAATTGGTCTACTACCACTGACCTGTATGAGAATGGACGTTACTAACAATTGGTCTACTACCACTGACCTGTATGAGAATGGGTGTTACTAACAATTGGTCTACTACCACTGACCTGTATGAGAATGGACGTTACTAACAATTGGTCTACTACCACTGACCAGTATGAGAATTGGTGTTACTAACAATTGGTCTACTACCACTGACCAGTATGAGAATGGGTGTTACTAACAATTGGTCTACTACCACTGACCTGTATGAGAATGGGTGTTACTAACAATTGGTCTACTACCACTGACCTGTATGAGAATGGACGTTACTAACAATTGGTCTACTACCACTGACCTGTATGAGAATGGGTGTTACTAACAATTGGTCTACTACCACTGACCTGTATGAGAATGGGTGTTACTAACAATTGGTCTACTACCACTGACCTGTATGAGAATGGGTGTTACTAACAATTGGTCTACTACCACTGACCTGTATGAGAATGGACGTTACTAACAATTGGTCTACTACCACTGACCAGTATGAGAATGGGTGTTACTAACAATTGGTCTACTACCACTGACCTGTATGAGAATGGGTGTTACTAACAATTGGTCTACTACCACTGACCTGTATGATAATGGACGTTACTAACAATTGGTCTACTACCACTGACCAGTATGAGAATGGGTGTTACTAACAATTGGTCTACTACCACTGACCTGTATGAGAATGGGTGTTACTAACAATTGGTCTACTACCACTGACCTGTATGAGAATGGGTGTTACTAACAATTGGTCTACTACCACTGACCTGTATGAGAATGGGTGTTACTAACAATTGGTCTACTACCACTGACCTGTATAAGAATGGGTGTTACTAACAATTGGTCTACTACCACTGACCTGTATGAGAATTGGACGTTACTAACAATTGGTCTACTACCACTGACCTGTATGAGAATGGGTGTTACTAACAATTGGTCTACTACCACTGACCTGTATGAGAATGGGTGTTACTAACAATTGGTCTACTACCACTGACCTGTATGAGAATGGGTGTTACTAACAATTGGTCTACTACCACTGACCTGTATGAGAATGGGTGTTACTAACAATTGGTCTACTACCACTGACCTGTATGAGAATGGGTGTTACTAACAATTGGTCTACTACCACTGACCTGTATGAGAATGGACGTTACTAACAATTGGTCTACTACCACTGACCTGTATGAGAATGGGTGTTACTAACAATTGGTCTACTACCACTGACCTGTATGAGAATGGGTGTTACTAACAATTGGTCTACTACCACTGACCTGTATGAGAATGGGTGTTACTAACAATTGGTCTACTACCACTGACCTGTATGAGAATGGACGTTACTAACAATTGGTCTACTACCACTGACCTGTATGAGAATGGACGTTACTAACAATTGGTCTACTACTACTGACCAGTATGAGAATGGACGTTACTAACAATTGGTCTACTACCACTGACCTGTATGAGAATGGACGTTACTAACAATTGGTCTACTACCACTGACCTGTATGAGAATGGGTGTTACTAACAATTGGTCTACTACCACTGACCTGTATGAGAATGGGTGTTACTAACAATTGGTCTACTACCACTGACCTGTATGAGAATGGACGTTACTAACAATTGGTCTACTACCACTGACCTGTATGAGATTGGACGTTACTAACAATTGGTCTACTACCACTGACCTGTATGAGAATGGGTGTTACTAACAATTGGTCTACTACCACTGACCTGTATGAGAATGGGTGTTACTAACAATTGGTCTACTACCACTGACCTGTATGAGATTGGACGTTACTAACAATTGGTCTACTACCACTGACCTGTATGAGAATGGACGTTACTAACAATTGGTCTACTACCACTGACCTGTATGAGAATGGGTGTTACTAACAATTGGTCTACTACCACTGACCTGTATGAGAATGGACGTTACTAACAATAGGACTACTACCACTGACCTGTATGAGAATGGGTGTTACTAACAATTGGTCTACTACCACTAATCTGTATGAGAATGGGTGTTACTAACAATTGGTCTACTACCACTGACCTGTATGAGAATGGGTGTTACTAACAATTGGTCTACTACCACTGACCTGTATGAGAATGGACGTTACTAACAATTGGTCTACTACCACTGACCTGTATGAGATTGGACGTTACTAACAATTGGTCTACTACCACTGACCTGTATGAGAATGGGTGTTACTAACAATTGGTCTACTACCACTGACCAGTATGAGAATGGGTGTTACTAACAATTGGTCTACTACCACTGACCTGTATGAGAATGGGTGTTACTAACAATTGGTCTACTACCACTGACCAGTATGAGAATGGACGTTACTAACAATTGGTCTACTACCACTGACCTATATGAGAATGGACGTTACTAACAATTGGTCTACTACCACTGACCAGTATGAGAATGGGTGTTACTAACAATTGGTCTACTACCACTGACCAGTATGAGATTGGACGTTACTAACAATTGGTCTACTACCACTGACCAGTATGAGAATGGACGTTACTAACAATTGGTCTACTACCACTGACCTGTATGATAATGGACGTTACTAACAATTGGTCTACTACCACTGACCAGTATGATAATGGACGTTACTAACAATTGGTCTACTACCACTGACCAGTATGATAATGGACGTTACTAACAATTGGTCTACTACCACTGACCTGTATGATAATGGACGTTACTAACAATTGGTCTACTACCACTGACCTGTATGATAATGGACGTTACTAACAATTGGTCTACTACCACTGACCTGTATGATAATGGACGTTACTAACAATTGATCTACTACCACTGACCTGTATGAGAATGGGTGTTACTAACAATTGGTCTACTACCACTGACCTGTATGAGAATGGGTGTTACTAACAATTGGTCTACTACCACTGACCTGTATGAGAATGGGTGTTACTAACAATTGGTCTACTACCACTGACCTGTATGAGAATGGGTGTTACTAACAATTGGTCTACTACCACTGACCTGTATGAGAATGGACGTTACTAACAATAGGACTACTACCACTGACCTGTATGAGAATGGGTGTTACTAACAATTGGTCTACTACCACTGACCAGTATAATAATGAACGTTACTAACAATTGGTCTACTACCACTGACCTGTATGATAATGGACGTTACTAACAATTGGTCTACTACCACTGACCTGTATGATAATGGACGTTACTAACAATTGGTCTACTACCACTGACCTGTATGAGAATGGGTGTTACTAACAATTGGTCTACTACCACTGACCTGTATGATAATGGACGTTACTAACAATTGGTCTACTACCACTGACCTGTATGATAATGGACGTTACTAACAATTGGTCTACTACCACTGACCAGTATGAGAATGGGTGTTACTAACAATTGGTCTACTACCACTGACCTATATGAGAATGGGTGTTACTAACAATTGGTCTACTACCACTGACCAGTATGAGAATGGACGTTACTAACAATTGGTCTACTACCACTGACCTGTATGAGAATGGGTGTTACTAACAATTGGTCTACTACCACTGACCTGTATGAGAATGGACGTTACTAACAATTGGTCTACTACCACTGACCAGTATGAGAATGGACGTTACTAACAATTGGTCTACTACCACTGACCTGTATGAGAATGGACGTTACTAACAATTGGTCTACTACCACTGACCTGTATGAGAATGGGTGTTACTAACAATTGGTCTACTACCACTGACCTATATGAGAATGGACGTTACTAACAATTGGTCTACTACCACTGACCAGTATGAGAATGGACGTTACTAACAATTGGTCTACTACCACTGACCTATATGAGAATGGGTGTTACTAACAATTGGTCTACTACCACTGACCAGTATGAGAATGGACGTTACTAACAATTGGTCTACTACCACTGACCTATATGAGAATGGGTGTTACTAACAATTGGTCTACTACCACTGACCAGTATGAGAATGGACGTTACTAACAATTGGTCTACTACCACTGACCTATATGAGAATGGGTGTTACTAACAATTGGTCTACTACCACTGACCAGTATGAGAATGGACGTTACTAACAATTGGTCTACTACCACTGACCAGTATGAGAATGGACGTTACTAACAATTGGTCTACTACCACTGACCTGTATGAGATTGGACGTTACTAACAATTGGTCTACTACCACTGACCTGTATGAGAATGGACGTTACTAACAATTGGTCTACTACCACTGACCTGTATGAGAATGGGTGTTACTAACAATTGGTCTACTACCACTGACCTGTATGAGAATGGACGTTACTAACAATTGGTCTACTACCACTGACCTGTATGAGAATGGACGTTACTAACAATTGGTCTACTACCACTGACCTGTATGAGAATGGGTGTTACTAACAATTGGTCTACTACCACTGACCTGTATGAGAATGGACGTTACTAACAATTGGTCTACTACCACTGACCTGTATGAGAATGGGTGTTACTAACAATTGGTCTACTACCACTGACCTGTATGAGAATGGACGTTACTAACACTTGGTCTACTACCACTGACCTGTATGAGAATGGGTGTTACTAACAATTGGTCTACTACTACTGACCTGTATGAGAATGGGTGTTACTAACAATTGGTCTACTACCACTGACCTGTATGAGAATGGACGTTACTAACACTTGGTCTACTACCACTGACCTGTATGAGAATGGACGTTACTAACAATTGGTCTACTACCACTGACCTGTATGAGAATGGGTGTTACTAACAATTGGTCTACTACCACTGACCTGTATGATAATGGACGTTACTAACAATTGGTCTACTACCACTGACCTATATGAGAATGGGTGTTACTAACAATTGGTCTACTACCACTGACCTATATGAGAATGGGTGTTACTAACAATTGGTCTACTACCACTGACCTGTATGAGAATGGGTGTTACTAACAATTGGTCTACTACCACTGACCTGTATGATAATGGACGTTACTAACAATTGGTCTACTACCACTGACCTATATGAGAATGGACGTTACTAACAATTGGTCTACTACCATTGACCTATATGAGAATGGGTGTTACTAACAATTGGTCTACTACCACTGACCTGTATGAGAATGGGTGTTACTAACAATTGGTCTACTACCACTGACCTGTATGATAATGGACGTTACTAACAATTGGTCTACTACCACTGACCTGTATGAGAATGGACGTTACTAACAATTGGTCTACTACCACTGACCAGTATGATAATGGACGTTACTAACAATTGGTCTACTACCACTGACCTGTATGATAATGGACGTTACTAACAATTGGTCTACTACCACTGACCTGTATGAGAATGGGTGTTACTAACAATTGGTCTACTACCACTGACCTGTATGAGAATGGACGTTACTAACAATTGGTCTACTACCACTGACCTGTATGAGAATGGGTGTTACTAACAATTGGTCTACTACCACTGACCTGTATGAGAATGGACGTTACTAACAATTGGTCTACTACCACTGACCAGTATGAGAATGGACGTTACTAACAATTGGTCTACTACCACTGACCAGTATGAGAATGGGTGTTACTAACAATTGGTCTACTACCACTGACCTGTATGAGAATGGACGTTACTAACAATTGGTCTACTACCACTGACCAGTATGATAATGGACGTTACTAACAATTGGTCTACTACCACTGACCTGTATGAGAATGGACGTTACTAACAATTGGTCTACTACCACTGACCTGTATGAGAATGGACGTTACTAACAATTGGTCTACTACCACTGACCTGTATGAGAATGGACGTTACTAACAATTGGTCTACTACCACTGACCTGTATGAGAATGGACGTTACTAACAATTGGTCTACTACCACTGACCTGTATGAGAATGGACGTTACTAACAATTGGTCTACTACCACTGACCTGTATGAGAATGGGTGTTACTAACAATTGGTCTACTACCACTGACCTGTATGAGAATGGACGTTACTAACAATTGGTCTACTACCACTGACCTGTATGAGAATGGACGTTACTAACAATTGGTCTACTACCACTGACCTGTATGAGAATGGACGTTACTAACAATTGGTCTACTACCACTGACCTGTATGAGAATGGACGTTACTAACAATTGGTCTACTACCACTGACCTGTATGAGAATGGACGTTACTAACAATTGGTCTACTACCACTGACCTGTATGAGAATGGGTGTTACTAACAATTGGTCTACTACCACTGACCAGTATGAGAATGGGTGTTACTAACAATTGGTCTACTACCACTGACCTGTATGAGAATGGGTGTTACTAACAATTGGTCTACTACCACTGACCAGTATGAGAATGGGTGTTACTAACAATTGGTCTACTACCACTGACCTGTATGAGAATGGGTGTTACTAACAATTGGTCTACTACCACTGACCTGTATGAGAATGGGTGTTACTAACAATTGGTCTACTACCACTGACCTGTATGAGAATGGGACGTTACTAACAATTGGTCTACTACCACTGACCTGTATGAGAATGGCGTTACTAACAATTGGTCTACTACCACTGACCTGTATGAGAATGGGACGTTACTAACAATTGGTCTACTACCACTGACCTGTATGAGAATGGGTGTTACTAACAATTGGTCTACTACCACTGACCTGTATGAGAATGGGACGTTACTAACAATTGGTCTACTACCACTGACCTGTATGAGAATGGGTGTTACTAACAATTGGTCTACTACCACTGACCTGTATGAGAATGGGTGTTACTAACAATTGGTCTACTACCACTGACCTGTATGAGAATGGGACGTTACTAACAATTGGTCTACTACCACTGACCTGTATGAGAATGGGTGTTACTAACAATTGGTCTACTACCACTGACCTGTATGAGAATGGGTGTTACTAACAATTGGTCTACTACCACTGACCTGTATGAGAATGGACGTTACTAACAATTGGTCTACTACCACTGACCTGTATGAGAATGGACGTTACTAACAATTGGTCTACTACCACTGACCTGTATGAGAATGGGTGTTACTAACAATTGGTCTACTACCACTGACCTGTATGAGAATGGGTGTTACTAACAATTGGTCTACTACCACTGACCAGTATGAGAATGGACGTTACTAACAATTGGTCTACTACCACTGACCTGTATGAGAATGGACGTTACTAACAATTGGTCTACTACCACTGACCAGTATGAGAATGGGTGTTACTAACAATTGGTCTACTACCACTGACCTGTATGAGAATGGGTGTTACTAACAATTGGTCTACTACCACTGACCTGTATGAGAATGGGTGTTACTAACAATTGGTCTACTACCACTGACCTGTATGAGAATGGACGTTACTAACAATTGGTCTACTACCACTGACCTGTATGAGAATGGGTGTTACTAACAATTGGTCTACTACCACTGACCTGTATGAGAATGGACGTTACTAACAATTGGTCTACTACCACTGACCTGTATGAGAATGGGTGTTACTAACAATTGGTCTACTACCACTGACCTGTATGAGAATGGGTGTTACTAACAATTGGTCTACTACCACTGACCTGTATGAGAATGGGTGTTACTAACAATTGGTCTACTACCACTGACCTGTATGAGAATGGACGTTACTAACAATTGGTCTACTACCACTGACCTGTATGAGAATGGGACGTTACTAACAATTGGTCTACTACCACTGACCTGTATGAGAATGGGTGTTACTAACAATTGGTCTACTACCACTGACCTGTATGAGAATGGGTGTTACTAACAATTGGTCTACTACCACTGACCTGTATGAGAATGGACGTTACTAACAATTGGTCTACTACCACTGACCTGTATGAGAATGGGTGTTACTAACAATTGGTCTACTACCACTGACCTGTATGAGAATGGGTGTTACTAACAATTGGTCTACTACCACTGACCTGTATGAGAATGGGTGTTACTAACAATTGGTCTACTACCACTGACCTGTATGAGAATGGGTGTTACTAACAATTGGTCTACTACCACTGACCTGTATGAGAATGGGTGTTACTAACAATTGGTCTACTACCACTGACCTGTATGAGAATGGACGTTACTAACAATTGGTCTACTACCACTGACCTGTATGAGAATGGGTGTTACTAACAATTGGTCTACTACCACTGACCTGTATGAGAATGGGTGTTACTAACAATTGGTCTACTACCACTGACCTGTATGAGAATGGGTGTTACTAACAATTGGTCTACTACCACTGACCTGTATGAGAATGGACGTTACTAACAATTGGTCTACTACCACTGACCTGTATGAGAATGGACGTTACTAACAATTGGTCTACTACCACTGACCTGTATGAGAATGGGACGTTACTAACAATTGGTCTACTACCACTGACCTGTATGAGAATGGGACGTTACTAACAATTGGTCTACTACCACTGACCTGTATGAGAATGGGTGTTACTAACAATTGGTCTACTACCACTGACCTGTATGAGAATGGGTGTTACTAACAATTGGTCTACTACCACTGACCTGTATGAGAATGGACGTTACTAACAATTGGTCTACTACCACTGACCTGTATGAGAATGGACGTTACTAACAATTGGTCTACTACCACTGACCTGTATGAGAATGGACGTTACTAACAATTGGTCTACTACCACTGACCTGTATGAGAATGGGTGTTACTAACAATTGGTCTACTACCACTGACCTGTATGAGAATGGGACGTTACTAACAATTGGTCTACTACCACTGACCTGTATGAGAATGGACGTTACTAACAATTGGTCTACTACCACTGACCTGTATGAGAATGGGTGTTACTAACAATTGGTCTACTACCACTGACCTGTATGAGAATGGACGTTACTAACAATTGGTCTACTACCACTGACCTGTATGAGAATGGGACGTTACTAACAATTGGTCTACTACCACTGACCTGTATGAGAATGGGTGTTACTAACAATTGGTCTACTACCACTGACCTGTATGAGAATGGGACGTTACTAACAATTGGTCTACTACCACTGACCTGTATGAGAATGGACGTTACTAACAATTGGTCTACTACCACTGACCTGTATGAGAATGGACGTTACTAACAATTGGTCTACTACCACTGACCTGTATGAGAATGGGATGTTACTAACAATTGGTCTACTACCACTGACCTGTATGAGAATGGGTGTTACTAACAATTGGTCTACTACCACTGACCTGTATGAGAATGGGTGTTACTAACAATTGGTCTACTACCACTGACCTGTATGAGAATGGACGTTACTAACAATTGGTCTACTACCACTGACCTGTATGAGAATGGACGTTACTAACAATTGGTCTACTACCACTGACCAGTATGAGAATGGGACGTTACTAACAATTGGTCTACTACCACTGACCAGTATGAGAATGGACGTTACTAACAATTGGTCTACTACCACTGACCAGTATGAGAATGGACGTTACTAACAATTGGTCTACTACCACTGACCTGTATGAGAATGGACGTTACTAACAATTGGTCTACTACCACTGACCAGTATGAGAATGGACGTTACTAACAATTGGTCTACTACCACTGACCAGTATGAGAATGGACGTTACTAACAATTGGTCTACTACCACTGACCTGTATGAGAATGGACGTTACTAACAATTGGTCTACTACCACTGACCTGTATGAGAATGGACGTTACTAACAATTGGTCTACTACCACTGACCTGTATGAGAATGGGACGTTACTAACAATTGGTCTACTACCACTGACCTGTATGAGAATGGGTGTTACTAACAATTGGTCTACTACCACTGACCTGTATGAGAATGGGTGTTACTAACAATTGGTCTACTACCACTGACCTGTATGAGAATGGGTGTTACTAACAATTGGTCTACTACCACTGACCTGTATGAGAATGGGACGTTACTAACAATTGGTCTACTACCACTGACCTGTATGAGAATGGGTGTTACTAACAATTGGTCTACTACCACTGACCTGTATGAGAATGGGTGTTACTAACAATTGGTCTACTACCACTGACCTGTATGAGAATGGACGTTACTAACAATTGGTCTACTACCACTGACCTGTATGAGAATGGACGTTACTAACAATTGGTCTACTACCACTGACCTGTATGAGAATGGACGTTACTAACAATTGGTCTACTACCACTGACCTGTATGAGAATGGGTGTTACTAACAATTGGTCTACTACCACTGACCTGTATGATAATGGACGTTACTAACAATTGGTCTACTACCACTGACCTGTATGATAATGGACGTTACTAACAATTGGTCTACTACCACTGACCAGTATGAGAATGGGTGTTACTAACAATTGGTCTACTACCACTGACCTATATGAGAATGGGTGTTACTAACAATTGGTCTACTACCACTGACCAGTATGAGAATGGGACGTTACTAACAATTGGTCTACTACCACTGACCTGTATGAGAATGGGTGTTACTAACAATTGGTCTACTACCACTGACCTGTATGAGAATGGACGTTACTAACAATTGGTCTACTACCACTGACCAGTATGAGAATGGACGTTACTAACAATTGGTCTACTACCACTGACCTGTATGAGAATGGACGTTACTAACAATTGGTCTACTACCACTGACCTGTATGAGAATGGGTGTTACTAACAATTGGTCTACTACCACTGACCTGTATGAGAATGGACGTTACTAACAATTGGTCTACTACCACTGACCAGTATGAGAATGGACGTTACTAACAATTGGTCTACTACCACTGACCTGTATGAGAATGGGTGTTACTAACAATTGGTCTACTACCACTGACCAGTATGAGAATGGACGTTACTAACAATTGGTCTACTACCACTGACCTGTATGAGAATGGGTGTTACTAACAATTGGTCTACTACCACTGACCAGTATGAGAATGGACGTTACTAACAATTGGTCTACTACCACTGACCTATATGAGAATGGGTGTTACTAACAATTGGTCTACTACCACTGACCAGTATGAGAATGGACGTTACTAACAATTGGTCTACTACCACTGACCAGTATGAGAATGGACGTTACTAACAATTGGTCTACTACCACTGACCTGTATGAGAATGGACGTTACTAACAATTGGTCTACTACCACTGACCTGTATGAGAATGGGTGTTACTAACAATTGGTCTACTACCACTGACCTGTATGAGAATGGGTGTTACTAACAATTGGTCTACTACCACTGACCTGTATGAGAATGGGTGTTACTAACAATTGGTCTACTACCACTGACCTGTATGAGAATGGGTGTTACTAACAATTGGTCTACTACCACTGACCTGTATGAGAATGGGTGTTACTAACAATTGGTCTACTACCACTGACCTGTATGAGAATGGGTGTTACTAACAATTGGTCTACTACCACTGACCTGTATGAGAATGGACGTTACTAACAATTGGTCTACTACCACTGACCTGTATGAGAATGGGTGTTACTAACAATTGGTCTACTACCACTGACCTGTATGAGAATGGGTGTTACTAACAATTGGTCTACTACCACTGACCTGTATGAGAATGGACGTTACTAACAATTGGTCTACTACCACTGACCTGTATGAGAATGGGTGTTACTAACAATTGGTCTACTACCACTGACCTGTATGAGAATGGGTGTTACTAACAATTGGTCTACTACCACTGACCTGTATGAGAATGGACGTTACTAACAATTGGTCTACTACCACTGACCTGTATGAGAATGGGTGTTACTAACAATTGGTCTACTACCACTGACCTGTATGAGAATGGGTGTTACTAACAATTGGTCTACTACCACTGACCTGTATGAGAATGGGTGTTACTAACAATTGGTCTACTACCACTGACCTGTATGAGAATGGGTGTTACTAACAATTGGTCTACTACCACTGACCTGTATGAGAATGGGTGTTACTAACAATTGGTCTACTACCACTGACCTGTATGAGAATGGACGTTACTAACAATTGGTCTACTACCACTGACCTGTATGAGAATGGGTGTTACTAACAATTGGTCTACTACCACTGACCTGTATGAGAATGGGTGTTACTAACAATTGGTCTACTACCACTGACCTGTATGAGAATGGGTGTTACTAACAATTGGTCTACTACCACTGACCTGTATGAGAATGGACGTTACTAACAATTGGTCTACTACCACTGACCTGTATGAGAATGGACGTTACTAACAATTGGTCTACTACCACTGACCAGTATGAGAATGGGACGTTACTAACAATTGGTCTACTACCACTGACCTGTATGAGAATGGACGTTACTAACAATTGGTCTACTACCACTGACCTGTATGAGAATGGGTGTTACTAACAATTGGTCTACTACCACTGACCTGTATGAGAATGGGTGTTACTAACAATTGGTCTACTACCACTGACCTGTATGAGAATGGACGTTACTAACAATTGGTCTACTACCACTGACCTGTATGAGAATGGACGTTACTAACAATTGGTCTACTACCACTGACCTGTATGAGAATGGACGTTACTAACAATTGGTCTACTACCACTGACCTGTATGAGAATGGGTGTTACTAACAATTGGTCTACTACCACTGACCTGTATGAGAATGGACGTTACTAACAATTGGTCTACTACCACTGACCTGTATGAGAATGGACGTTACTAACAATTGGTCTACTACCACTGACCTGTATGAGAATGGCGTTACTAACAATTGGTCTACTACCACTGACCTGTATGAGAATGGACGTTACTAACAATTGGTCTACTACCACTGACCTGTATGAGAATGGACGTTACTAACAATTGGTCTACTACCACTGACCTGTATGAGAATGGGACGTTACTAACAATTGGTCTACTACCACTGACCTGTATGAGAATGGGTGTTACTAACAATTGGTCTACTACCACTGACCTGTATGAGAATGGACGTTACTAACAATTGGTCTACTACCACTGACCTGTATGAGAATGGACGTTACTAACAATTGGTCTACTACCACTGACCTGTATGAGAATGGACGTTACTAACAATTGGTCTACTACCACTGACCTGTATGAGAATGGACGTTACTAACAATTGGTCTACTACCACTGACCTGTATGAGAATGGACGTTACTAACAATTGGTCTACTACCACTGACCTGTATGAGAATGGACGTTACTAACAATTGGTCTACTACCACTGACCTGTATGAGAATGGGACGTTACTAACAATTGGTCTACTACCACTGACCTGTATGAGAATGGGACGTTACTAACAATTGGTCTACTACCACTGACCTGTATGAGAATGGGTGTTACTAACAATTGGTCTACTACCACTGACCTGTATGAGAATGGACGTTACTAACAATTGGTCTACTACCACTGACCTGTATGAGAATGGGACGTTACTAACAATTGGTCTACTACCACTGACCTGTATGAGAATGGACGTTACTAACAATTGGTCTACTACCACTGACCTGTATGAGAATGGACGTTACTAACAATTGGTCTACTACCACTGACCTGTATGAGAATGGGACGTTACTAACAATTGGTCTACTACCACTGACCTGTATGAGAATGGGTGTTACTAACAATTGGTCTACTACCACTGACCTGTATGAGAATGGACGTTACTAACAATTGGTCTACTACCACTGACCTGTATGAGAATGGGACGTTACTAACAATTGGTCTACTACCACTGACCTGTATGAGAATGGGTGTTACTAACAATTGGTCTACTACCACTGACCTGTATGAGAATGGGTGTTACTAACAATTGGTCTACTACCACTGACCTGTATGAGAATGGACGTTACTAACAATTGGTCTACTACCACTGACCTGTATGAGAATGGACGTTACTAACAATTGGTCTACTACCACTGACCTGTATGAGAATGGACGTTACTAACAATTGGTCTACTACCACTGACCTGTATGAGAATGGACGTTACTAACAATTGGTCTACTACCACTGACCTGTATGAGAATGGACGTTACTAACAATTGGTCTACTACCACTGACCTGTATGAGAATGGACGTTACTAACAATTGGTCTACTACCACTGACCTGTATGAGAATGGACGTTACTAACAATTGGTCTACTACCACTGACCTGTATGAGAATGGGACGTTACTAACAATTGGTCTACTACCACTGACCTGTATGAGAATGGACGTTACTAACAATTGGTCTACTACCACTGACCTGTATGAGAATGGGTGTTACTAACAATTGGTCTACTACCACTGACCTGTATGAGAATGGGACGTTACTAACAATTGGTCTACTACCACTGACCTGTATGAGAATGGACGTTACTAACAATTGGTCTACTACCACTGACCTGTATGAGAATGGGACGTTACTAACAATTGGTCTACTACCACTGACCTGTATGAGAATGGACGTTACTAACAATTGGTCTACTACCACTGACCTGTATGAGAATGGACGTTACTAACAATTGGTCTACTACCACTGACCTGTATGAGAATGGACGTTACTAACAATTGGTCTACTACCACTGACCTGTATGAGAATGGGTGTTACTAACAATTGGTCTACTACCACTGACCTGTATGAGAATGGACGTTACTAACAATTGGTCTACTACCACTGACCTGTATGAGAATGGACGTTACTAACAATTGGTCTACTACCACTGACCTGTATGAGAATGGGTGTTACTAACAATTGGTCTACTACCACTGACCTGTATGAGAATGGACGTTACTAACAATTGGTCTACTACCACTGACCTGTATGAGAATGGGTGTTACTAACAATTGGTCTACTACCACTGACCTGTATGAGAATGGACGTTACTAACAATTGGTCTACTACCACTGACCTGTATGAGAATGGGACGTTACTAACAATTGGTCTACTACCACTGACCTGTATGAGAATGGGACGTTACTAACAATTGGTCTACTACCACTGACCTGTATGAGAATGGACGTTACTAACAATTGGTCTACTACCACTGACCTGTATGAGAATGGACGTTACTAACAATTGGTCTACTACCACTGACCTGTATGAGAATGGGATGTTACTAACAATTGGTCTACTACCACTGACCTGTATGAGAATGGACGTTACTAACAATTGGTCTACTACCACTGACCTGTATGAGAATGGGTGTTACTAACAATTGGTCTACTACCACTGACCTGTATGAGAATGGGACGTTACTAACAATTGGTCTACTACCACTGACCTGTATGAGAATGGGTGTTACTAACAATTGGTCTACTACCACTGACCTGTATGAGAATGGGACGTTACTAACAATTGGTCTACTACCACTGACCTGTATGAGAATGGGACGTTACTAACAATTGGTCTACTACCACTGACCTGTATGAGAATGGGTGTTACTAACAATTGGTCTACTACCACTGACCTGTATGAGAATGGCGTTACTAACAATTGGTCTACTACCACTGACCTGTATGAGAATGGGACGTTACTAACAATTGGTCTACTACCACTGACCTGTATGAGAATGGGACGTTACTAACAATTGGTCTACTACCACTGACCTGTATGAGAATGGACGTTACTAACAATTGGTCTACTACCACTGACCTGTATGAGAATGGGTGTTACTAACAATTGGTCTACTACCACTGACCTGTATGAGAATGGGACGTTACTAACAATTGGTCTACTACCACTGACCTGTATGAGAATGGGACGTTACTAACAATTGGTCTACTACCACTGACCTGTATGAGAATGGGTGTTACTAACAATTGGTCTACTACCACTGACCTGTATGAGAATGGACGTTACTAACAATTGGTCTACTACCACTGACCTGTATGAGAATGGGTGTTACTAACAATTGGTCTACTACCACTGACCTGTATGAGAATGGGTGTTACTAACAATTGGTCTACTACCACTGACCTGTATGAGAATGGACGTTACTAACAATTGGTCTACTACCACTGACCTGTATGAGAATGGGACGTTACTAACAATTGGTCTACTACCACTGACCTGTATGAGAATGGCGTTACTAACAATTGGTCTACTACCACTGACCTGTATGAGAATGGGTGTTACTAACAATTGGTCTACTACCACTGACCTGTATGAGAATGGGTGTTACTAACAATTGGTCTACTACCACTGACCTGTATGAGAATGGGTGTTACTAACAATTGGTCTACTACCACTGACCTGTATGAGAATGGGTGTTACTAACAATTGGTCTACTACCACTGACCTGTATGAGAATGGCGTTACTAACAATTGGTCTACTACCACTGACCTGTATGAGAATGGGACGTTACTAACAATTGGTCTACTACCACTGACCTGTATGAGAATGGGTGTTACTAACAATTGGTCTACTACCACTGACCTGTATGAGAATGGACGTTACTAACAATTGG
>CALYLW010002384.1:0-52265 GCA_944989445.1 Ampullaceana balthica | reverse complement strand
TTCTCATACCTTTACACCGATATTTGTTACCAGTGATTCTCATACCTTGACACCAAGTTTATGAATGGGGTGAAATGTAATATATTTTGTTTTAATAATTTATTTTTGCTCTTAACAATAATAATCTATTTGGATTACTTTTTTTGTGAAAAAATTTAATGGTTTAAGAAAAAACACAACATCTCTTGTTAAAGTTACAATTTTATTATTTTATGTAACTTATTTACTTTAAAAGTGACCGAAGGGAAGTGAATTCAATTAAAACTTTGTCAGTTCCACAATTTGAAATTTCGTTTGTTTGCCTCTTTATTGTTTTTTTATTATTTGTATTTTAACCTTGCTCGTGTCCGAATTAAACCTGCGGGCGAGTATGACCCATATAACTGAACTGAGAATAAATGTTAATAATTAATGTTCTTGTTTTTTTGTTCAGTCAAGACGACAAGGGAAGAGAGAAAGTTGATAATTATTTATTGTTAAAAAAACAAAGAAATTGGTTTTAAAAAGCCGATGAAGTTAAGTGGAATTTATACATAGAAATGCATGACGCCAAGCAGTGAAAGTCAGAAACTTGAAGCTATTAGACCGACGTCCATCATCTCTACCAGGACCACCACCGTCATTGGAGCATGGAATGTACGCACGACGTATGAGACTGGTAAAACAACACAAATAAAGTATAAACTAGGAATCGGATAAAAGAGATGGACTGGATATGGACAGAAAAATCACAGGAGAGATGTTGTTATTCTTTAAGGACGTATGCAATACAATGACATCCTTTTGTGTTTCCACTTGAATTTTTATAAAAGATTGAATTGTGTTAACGTGTTGGTTTTTATGATCTATATAGATAAGCCATGCAAGACGGGAAGAACGAGAAATTGTATAAGTTTTGTTTTCCTTGCATATGAAACAAGGAAAGTAATTTTCATCCCTATGTCTATCAAAGTGTTATATTAAAATGTGTATGTGTTGTATTTTACAATTTTATTTTAATGGTACTTGTATTATTACTACTTTCCACTGTGTTTTCTATCCTCCTGTTTTTAAGTTAGTGATAACATTATGGTGTTACGTTTTATAACGAGATTTTTATAACGTATGACGTTGTTAACGTTTATAGATTTTTTTAGATAAATGTAAATGTATTATACGATCGACTACATATCTTAGACTTACTATTGAGTTTTTCAACTGGAGCTTTGCATTTTTGTGATACTAGTCAAATGTAAGCAAGATAACTGTTACAGCTAATGTTAAAACTAGATAAAAGTTACAGGTAATGTTAAAACTAGAGGCACCAATTATTTTTTTAGAAATGCAAGCACCACTAATGCTACATTTGAAATAATTAGTTTTTTTAAAATATATCATCGCATGTTCTCACACACCACAATAATGAACACCCCAAATTCACATATGACACGCCACCCGCATATTGTCATACAAACAAACATGTCCTTTTATGTAAATACATTTATAAATAAACATAAACACACAAACAATAATAATATAAAACAGTCAAACAATTAAATTTTTATATGTTTATTTTGTTTTATAAAATCAGACACACTTAAATGGTAATCAATAAAATAAACTGTTTAAAGTACTAACGTATTTAATACTTTTATAGAATTAAATTTAACTTACTATACAACAATGTCCAAATGTATCAGAAAGGAACAGGAAAGTATTAAAATATAACAAAAAATTCAAATACTATTACAAGATGTTACATGTTTGTTGGTGGTGTGTGTGCCGCTATGGAAGGTAAGAGTGTACATGAGACGTGTTTTTGGTGGTGTGGGTGCCGATATGGAAGGTGAGAGTGTACATGAGGCGTGTTGTTGGTGATGTGGGTGCCGATATGGAAGGTGAGAGTGTTTTTTAATTTAATTTTTCTTAGCTACATATTACGTAAATGATTTAAAAAGAACATTTCAAACAGAATAGAAAAGATCAAGGTCACTTAAATCATGTGACTTTTATCTCTAAATTGTGAGCAAGTGCTCGGAGATATTGTAGAATATCATACTGATCTCTATGTTGCTGTACAGCAGTGATTCGTGTATTCATTGTCACATATTTCTTCATTCTCTGAGTCAGGTCACTGCCTATAAAAATATACAAATATGTATAGGAAATAATGGCTGTCTTCTATCTCCACATATGTATAGGAAATAATGGCTGTCTTCTATCTCCACATATGTATAGGAAATAACAGTTGTCTTCTATCTCCACGTCTGTTTCTCCACCCTACATAGTTATCCTCGAATTAATTCACAAAGGCATTAATTCTGGAGGGCAGTCTGCCACCAGTTCATTGAAGGCATCGCTTACTTCATCCACAGGTAGAAAGGCAAGAGCAAGGAGCATGTTTAATGTCATCCGAACTTATTCCTCTTGCACATAAAAACGTCGCTTTTTTTATACAGTTGCTGTTATGATGCAGTCGCTATTATTACGTTCGCTGTTTTGACAGTCGCTGTTTTGATACAGTTGCTGTTATGATGCATTCGCTATTATGACGGTCGCTGTTTTGATACATTCGCAATTATGACGGTCACTGTTTTGACAGTCGCTATTCTGCCAAAATGCGGTACATTTGTATTGATGTCTAATTAACACCATGAATTGAATGACATTGTGACAAAACTAATCAATTGGCTTCCTATCATAGACAAAACTATTTCTCCGTCGTGCTTATTGTGATGGAACATTAATTTGTTTCGTATGGGCAATTGTGTTCATCAGTTATAATGTATTGTAAATTGTCTGCTGTTAATGTTTATTCTATAACCAATTCTTTATTAATAATTTTGTGTATGTCCAAATGTATGTTAACCATGTGTATTGTTTGACCAAGTGTTTGTAAATCATGTGTATTGTATGACCAAGTGTTTGTTAACCATGTGTATTGTATGACCAAGTGTTTGTTAACCATGTGTATTGTATGACCAAGTGTTTGTTAACCATGTGTATTGTATGACCAAGTGTTTGTTAACCATGTGTATTGTATGACCAAGTGTTTGTTGACCATGTGTATTGTATGACCAAGTGTTTGTAAACCATGTGTATTGTATGACCAAGTGTTTGTTAACCA
This sequence comes from Ampullaceana balthica, assembly GCA_944989445.1. NCBI lineage: Eukaryota > Metazoa > Mollusca > Gastropoda > Lymnaeidae > Ampullaceana > Ampullaceana balthica. Next base: position 49,159 of record CALYLW010002384.1, on the reverse strand, counting down.
TGTGTATTGTATGACCAAGTGTTTGTTAACCATGTGTATTGTATGACCAAGTGTTTGTAAACCATGTGTATTGTATGACCAAGTGTTTGTTAACCATGTGTATTGCTATGACCAAGTGTAATGCTGTTTCTTTTGTTACAACTATGAAATTGTTGTAGTGCTACATCTATGATGTTACTCATTTATTTCATCGATGATCTTCTCTTATGTTATATTGTTCTTAATGTTAAAACTTTGATCTTCTTTGTATTTCTACAAATAGGATGATTTTCTATGGCCACTTCTATGAACTTCGTACTTATGATTTATATAAGATCTTTTCATTTTTGCGACTCAACTGTGATACATCATGAAATATTTCAATGTATGACGATCTGCAGAGATGTTTGATTATATCAGCTCTAATAATATATCTAATACAGTCTATTCATTATTTGCCAAGGTGTCCACAACGTCAGATAAATCGTGTGTCTAGCGACAGTGGTTATGGGACTGTTTCCACAACAAACTTCAAACAAGTTACTAGAAATACACACATCAAAAACGTTGGACCTATTCCAATATTTAGTTTTATTTTAACTAGATACTATTTAAGAGCTCTAAGGACCGAAAATAGCAGTAATAAATATATAAACAGGGTTCCCACTTTTTTCAGCAAAAAAATTCAAGACTATTTCAAGACTATTTCAAAACTATTTCAAGACTATTTCAAAACTAAAATAGAAAAATTCAAGACTAAAAACGGTGACATCACGGCATTTTTTTTCTTCAAAATACAGAAATTACTTATTTAATAACAAATTTGGATTATAGATTAATTTTAATTAATATGTAATAATTATAATAATGATATGTAATGTTTTTAAGGTCTTTATTCAAATTTTCGTCAGAAGTCAATACATAGGGCGGATCCTTAGTTAATTTTTCCAACAGAGATGAAAAATATAGGGTAAGCCCAAAACATATCATATAAGTCATCTTTGTTTCTCCAAGGCTTTTTGTTTTGGCCAATGTACATGTTGGAAACATCTTTTGAAAAATTTGCACATTGGATTGCAAATTAAATGAATAATTGGAAAAAATGCACCTAGTGCCCATAAGAATTCTGCGTTCAATGTATCATTTGTGGACACAAAATTGATTATTGTTGGCTGTATGTTTGAACCACGCCCGTTTTTGAACTAAGAAAAAATGTTAATTAATTTTCTTGCTTATTTTTTCAGTCAGGACCACACATGAAGTGATAAGTTCAATATTATTTATTATTTAAAAAACAAACAAAGCTATTGGTTTTAAAAAACTGATGAAGTTATGTGGACTTTATACATAGAAATCCATGACACCTAGCAGTAAAAGTTAGAAACTTGAAGCTATTACGCCGACGTCCATCATCTCTACCAGGACCACCACCGTCATTGGAGCATGGAATGTACGCACGATGTATGAGACTGGTAAAACAACACAAATAGCCACTTAGATGAGGAACAATAAAGTATAAACTAGGAATCGGATAAAAGAGATGGACTGGATGTGGACAGAAAAATCACAGGAGAGATGATGTTATTTTTTAAGGACGTATGCAATACAATGACATCCTTTTGTGTTTAAACTTGCATTTTATAAAAGTTTGAATTTTGTTATCGTGTTGGTTTTTATGGTTTATATAGATAAGCCATGCAAGACGGGAAGAACGAGAAATTGTATACGTTTTTTTTCTAGCATATGAAACAAGGAAAGTAATTTTCATCCCTATGTCTATCAAAGTGTTATATTAAAATGTGTTGTGTTGTATTTTCAATTTGAATTTAATGGCTGATGTATAATTACTACTTTCAACTGTGTTTTCTATCCTCTTGTTTTTAAGTTAGTGATAACATTATGGTGTTACGTTTTTTGTACATTTTAGAAAAAGAGATTTTTATAACATATGAAGTTGTTAACTTTTATAGATTTATGGAAATAAATGTAAATGCGTTATACGATTGCCTACATATTTTAGACTTACAGTCGAGTTTTTCAACTGGAGCTTTGCATTTTTGTCTTACTAGTCAAATGTAAGCAAAGATAAGCAATGTTAAAACTAGAGGCACCAATTCATTTGAGAAGTGCAAGCACCACTAATGTTACATTTTGAAATAATTTGTTTTTTTTAAATATTTCATCCGCATTTTCCCACACACAACAACAAAGCAAGCCCCAAATCCACATATGACACGCCAACCACATATTGTCATATCAACAAACATGTCCGTTTATGTAAATACATTTATAAATAAACATAAACACACAAACAATAATAATATAAAACAGTTGAACAATTCATTTTTACATGTTTATTTTGTCTTTTCAAAAATTTGACACAATAAAGTGGTAATCAATAAAATAAACTGTTTAAAATACTAACGTATTTGATACTTTTAGAGAATTAAATAATAAATTTAACTTACTATACAACAATGACAAAATGTAAAAGAAAGAAAGTATTAAAATATAACAATAAATTCTAATACTATTAAAATGATGTTACATGTTTGTTGGTGGTGTGGGTGCCGATATGAAGGTGAGAGTGCACATGGGGTGTGTTGTTGGTGGTGTGGGTGCCGATATGGAAGGTGAGAGTGTACATGAGGCGTGTTGTTGGTGGTGTGTGTGTCGATATGGAAGGTGAGAGTGTACATGAGGCGTGTTGTTGATGGTGTGTGTGCCGATATGGAAGGTGATAGAGTACATGAGGCGTGTTGTTGGTGGTGTGGGTGCCGATATGGAAGGTGAGAGTGTACATGAGGCGTGTTGTTGGTGGTGTGGGTGCCGATATGGAAGGTGAGAGTGTACATGAGGCGTGTTGTTGGTGGTGTGGGTGCCGATATGGAAGGTGAGAGTGTACATGAGGCGTGTTGTTGGTGGTGTGGGTGCCGATATGGAAGGTGAGAGTGTACATGAGGCGTGTTGTTGGTGGTGTGGGTGCCGATATGGAAGGTGAGAGTGTACATGAGGCGTGTTGTTGGTGGTGTGGGTGCCGATATGGAAGGTGAGAGTGTACATGAGGCGTGTTGTTGGTGGTGTGGGTGCCGATATGGAAGGTGAGAGTGTACATGAGGCGTGTTGTTGGTGGTGTGGGTGCCGATATGGAAGGTGAGAGTGTACATGAGGCGTGTTGTTGGTGGTGTGGGTGCCGATATGGAAGGTGAGAGTGTACATGAGGCGTGTTGTTGGTGGTGTGGGTGCCGATATGGAAGGTGAGAGTGTACATGAGGCGTGTTGTTGGTGGTGTGGGTGCCGATATGGAAGGTGAGAGTGTACATGAGGCGTGTTGTTGGTGGTGTGGGTGCCGATATGGAAGGTGAGAGTGTACATGAGGCGTGTTGTTGGTGGTGTGGGTGCCGATATGGAAGGTGAGAGTGTACATGAGGCGTGTTGTTGGTGGTGTGGGTGCCGATATGGAAGGTGAGAGTGTACATGAGGCGTGTTGTTGGTGGTGTGGGTGCCGATATGGAAGGTGAGAGTGTACATGAGGCGTGTTGTTGGTGGTGTGGGTGCCGATATGGAAGGTGAGAGTGTACATGAGGCGTGTTGTTGGTGGTGTGGGTGCCGATATGGAAGGTGAGAGTGTACATGAGGCGTGTTGTTGGTGGTGTGGGTGCCGATATGGAAGGTGAGAGTGTACATGAGGCGTGTTGTTGGTGGTGTGGGTGCCGATATGGAAGGTGAGAGTGTACATGAGGCGTGTTGTTGGTGGTGTGGGTGCCGATATGGAAGGTGAGAGTGTACATGAGGCGTGTTGTTGGTGGTGTGGGTGCCGATATGGAAGGTGAGAGTGTACATGAGGCGTGTTGTTGGTGGTGTGGGTGCCGATATGGAAGGTGAGAGTGTACATGAGGCGTGTTGTTGGTGGTGTGGGTGCCGATATGGAAGGTGAGAGTGTACATGAGGCGTGTTGTTGGTGGTGTGGGTGCCGATATGGAAGGTGAGAGTGTACATGAGGCGTGTTGTTGGTGGTGTGGGTGCCGATATGGAAGGTGAGAGTGTACATGAGGCGTGTTGTTGGTGGTGTGGGTGCCGATATGGAAGGTGAGAGTGTACATGAGGCGTGTTGATAATTTGATGTATTAGAGTCTAATACAACTTTCAAAACATGATTAAGTTTATATAGAGAACAAAAGATATAGTGTTATTAATACATTAGATGGAATTGTTGGAGATAGGGGTGCCAAAAATTAAGATGGGGAGCACATGGGGCGTTAAAGTGGCTGTTATCAATGACAAGAAACAATAGTTTATACAAGTTATATAAATAGTCGATGATTTATTTAAAAAATAAATTAATAATTGTATGTGAATATGTTTTATTAACTAAAAATGTCATAATTGGAGGCGGGATGAATACTGGTGCGTGATAGACTGGGGGCGACATGGGGCGTGATAGACTGGGGGCGTACATGGGGCGTGATGACTGGGGGGCACATGGGGCGTGATAGACTGGGGGTGCAAATGGGGCGTGATAGACTGGGGGTGCACATGGGGCGTGATAGACTGGGGCGCACATGGGGCGTGATAGACTGGGGGTGCACATGGGGCGTGATAGACTGGGGGTGCACTGGGGCGTGATAGACTGGGGGTGCACATGGGGCGTGATAGACTGGGGGCGCACATGGGGCGTGATAGACTGGGGGTGCACATGGGGCGTGATAGACTGGGGGGCACATGGGGCGTGATAGACTGTGATGTATTTTATAGTCATTAACATTTGGTACAAGTTATTTAAAAAATGGATTTTTAAACAAAATATTTATTTGATATTAACAGGTTATAAGTACATGAAATGGGTAAATTAAGGGTAAGGGATCCGACACTGATGGTAGGGGTGCCGACTTTGTTGTTGAGGGTGCTGACAAAGGTAGTGAGGTGGATGCATTAAATGTGGTAGTGGTCAAGCTTTATTAAAATAGTGTCCATTTGATACCAGTTTGTATCAAGTCAAAATGTAAACAATAAAAACATTTTCTAGTAATAATTCATAAGTACATGGGAATGTAGGAGGTAGGGTGCCGACACTGGTGGTTAGGGCGCACATGGGGCGTGGTGTGTGTACATGGGGCGTGGTGTTGTTGTGTACATGGGGCGTGGTAGAGGGTGTTGTCTACTACAACAATCAACAGTTGATACAAGTTTGTATAAAGTATATAAAATATTATAACATTGTTTACATTATAGATATTAGCTCCAGTCCCAACCAGCGCCACTAAAATTTCTTCCCTCAGAGTTGACCCCACTGTGGACATGGGGTCATACACCAGCCAACAACATACCCCAGTGGGTGGACATAAGCCCCACTACTGCCTGGACATGTACATGTTGTGTACGTGTACTTGGTCCTATCATCACTCACCTTGTACCTGTCTATCCAGTGTCCTACAGAGATCTGTTTAGGACATCCATGTGGATGTGATACTATCCATGTCAACTTGTCTCCACGTCTCTGCATATTTGTTGTTTACTTTCTCCATAGATCCAACCAGTGGTCCACCATCTTGTCCAGTTTGTTCAGTAAATCTACGTCACATGTCACACATTTCAACACACACCTGTCTTCCTCAATGTTTGCCTCAACCACCGTCCAGCCATCAAGAGTGACCAGTGGACTATCTTGTCTATCATAGAACAATCTACACGTGGTGTGTCTCGCCTCAAGGTCATCAAACACCACGTGTCTGGCCGTGTACATCCCTACCTCCCCCACACTGTGCTGGGTGTGTCCGAGTGTTGACACTTGTGACATGGACAAGTTCCCATGTTGTATTGCAATGTCTACATACCTCACCCTCCCAGTCCCTACTCTCATGACGTCACTTCCTCTCATGTTATAAAATGCATATGGTTGTTTGGTGTTTGGCCAAAACTCTGGTCTCTCTGTACTGGTCATTTTAACATCTACCCTGACAGTGAGGTCAGCTACAGCTTTGATGTACTCAACTAGGAGGTTGTCATGGTTACCTTCAGGCAGGTGATTGATGTTAAAATCGTTGACAGGTATAAACTGTTTGTGACCTGGATTCTTCTTACAGCCAACAAGATGTTTGTGTAGATCTGCTTCTCCTCCTTCTGACACCTGGGTTTCATGTGTACCTGACAAGGTCATCAAAGAAAGTACATTTTAGTCCATGTCTTACACCTGTCTCTCTTCTATTATCTCTATTGAAATAGATTTCATTTAGTCTATTATTTCATTTCAATAGATTCAAAGATTAATTTCTATTATGAATTATGAGACATTTTTGTTTAAATCATAGAAAGTGTCAAAAAAGTAAAATGTTAAAAATTATATCAACATCCAATAAACGTGGATATAGAATGTTGGATACAACAATGATAGCCGTTGAAATTAAACTGTTGTATTGTTATATATCAACATCCAATAAACGTGGATATAGAATGTTGGATACAACAATGATAGCCGTTGAAATTAAACTGTTGTATTGTTATATATCAACATCCAATAAACGTGGATATAGAATGTTGGATACAACAATGATAGCCGTTGAAATTAAACTGTTGTATTGTTATATATCAACAAATATATAAAAGGAGATTTACCACAGAGAATATCTGAAAGATCCTTCTTGTTGCATTTGACATTTGGCTCAGCAACCTGACTGTCATTTATGTCATCTTCTTGACTGTCATCTGTGTCATCTTCCAGGCTGTCATCTGGTGTTCATCTTCTTGACTGTCATCTGGTTTATTTTTTTCTGCTTTGTTCTTTAAGATGATCTAATTATGATATAAATCAAATATGTTATATTTACAATAAGACAATATTATAATGATTCATGTCTTTCTCACACGTCTTTCTCTCTCTCTCTCTCTCTCTCTCTCTCTCTCTCTCTCTCTATTTCAATTCAACTGAGATAATTGAAAATGTTCAAGAAAGTTTTCATTATATGTTGTACATCAAGCAAATTTATATCTACATAATATTACCTGAGTAAAAACTTGATTGATCTTTCTTGTCACACCTGCCATCTTTGACATCTGGTTGTCCGTCATGTATGTCAAATTCACTGTGGATGTGCTCTTGGCAATATTCTGAATAAGGTAGTTATTTGATATATTAATATAAATCAATTCTAAATTAACTCTTGTATTCTAAATATTTCTTTCTATTTTTCTGTCATATGCTATATCTATATCAGTTTTATTCTCCATCTCTCTCCCTCTGTTGATCTCTTTGTCGCTGTCTATGTCTCTCTTTTACTCTCTTACACATTATTTATCTTATTTAGGACGCTTTCTCGCTCTCTCTTTTTCTCTCTTTTGACGCTTTCTCTTTCACTCTCTCTTTTGATACTTTATCTCTCTCTGTCTCTCTCTCTGTCGCTCTCTTACTTTTTCTGTCTTCGACGCTCTCTCTCTCTCTCGGACGCTTCCTGTTTTGTAACTCATTGAAACTCTGAAAATAGAAAAAAAGAATTAAACAATTATAAAAAATTGCAAAATATCTATTTTATTAATTAAAAAAACATCTATACATATTTTATGTTCGATTAAAAAATACTTTTTATTTGATAGACCCTTGTTCATATTTGTCCTATTTATCGACAATGTGAGTACATAAGCGCACGAGAAAAGGGCTGTGTTATTAAATTTCGCTAGTTTTATCTGACTAACTGTAGCAGAAACTGTTCAGACAGATGTCAACTTTTAATAATTTTTACAATTACGCTAATCAATTATTTAAAAGAAATAAAAACTGTATGTACACATTGTTAGACATCTGCTGTAAAACATGCTGCTCAGTTAAAATTAAATAAAAACAGTAAGTACGGTCAAAAGAGTTTCAAGTTATGTCAGCTAGTGAATATCTTCCTTGGAATGATCAAAAGATTCGTCTGTCGTCTGCAATAATTATTTAATAGTTGGGCCATATCAATACTTCAATACTACAAACTACGAATTATGAGTACTTAAAATTCAACCTTTCATTAAACAAATTTATGCATTTTAAAGTATTAAAAAATATATATTCTATTTTAATAGACAATTATTCAAATTATTGGAACAATTTTATATATGAATTCTTTTTAAATAAATAAAAAACGTTATAAAATAATTATTTGTCATAGTAATCGAACGAATATTTGAATTATTTGATCTAAAATTATTATCCAATTAGTCCTAAAACAGCATCAGGAAAATTTTTCGCGGACTTAAACATAAAAATAATAATTATAATAATAATAAATTCCCTTAGTGTATAAATATATTTAATTAATATATTGCTTTTAAAAAAAATAAAATAGCATTTACAATTTTAATAAAATAACAAACTAAAAATTATTTTCATTAAATGTTTATTATTATTATTTTTTTAATTTTTTTTTATTTGATTCCGATTTTTTTATTAGTTACTATGGATACATGACGCACATGATTGTAAGCTGACACATAGTCATAGTCATAGGCTTTATCACTTAAACTAAATTTATTAAATATATTAGAAATACTTTTAATTAATTGCACACAAATAACGAAACGTATTAACTATGCTATCTATTTCTGATGCGTTAATAGCTACTACCATTCTGCCGAGACTCTCGACCTAGTCATAGTCTTAGAGTCGAAATCATACAAACAATGTGATTTAGGCCTAATTTACTGTGAAGAATACAAAGTCTATGACAGTGTTACTTTTAAAATAAATACAATAATGAAAAACTATTTAAAATCAAATAAATAAAGTTTTAAAGAGTATATTTAATACATAAACTCTGTAGACTATAGTAGACTATACGATATAGCCTTTTGAGAGTATTGATAGTGCCTTTGCCTTTGGTTATAAAATAAGTTATAGAGACTCGACAAGTATTGAGTTATCAAATTCACAGTCCTGATAGTCTGCATACAGATACAATACCTTTGCTATTAAATTAATACAAATTATTTTATAAAAATTAACTAAGTCTAAAAATCAAGAACATAGATTAGTATATTATTTAGATTATTTACATATAATATAAATTTTAATGTATTAAAATTGTAATTACTATAATTGCTATTTTTATTCATACCTTTAGTAATCAGGACATTGCCTTACACTTAATTATTAATACTGTGTAGTAAATTGGATTTAGCATTAATTTTAATTAATTATTAATTTTTTTAAAACAAAATATTATTTAATTCTACTTTTTTTACAATATTTATTTTTAAGAAAGAAAGAAATAAGTTAAACTTAGTTATTGATACACACTAACAATTAGCATTAGAAAATGAAAATTACATTAGTTGATAGTATTTGTTTATTTAAAATGAGGTGTCCAATGTAAACTTTATATTTATAAACCTTACATATAATGATGTTGCTCCAAAAATATATTGTAATTATTTAAATAATTATTTCACTACAATTGTTAATTAATTTTTGGCATTAAAACTGTTTTAATATGCATTTTATTTATAAATATCTCTTCAAAATATTTATGTTAACACACACAAATAATTTTCTTGTAGTGGTTGTTTCTTCTTTCTTGTGATTTCATAGTAATAAAGGGAAAGAAAGCAATTAAGTATAATATAAAATCATAAAATATTGTTTAATAAATTCAATTTTACTAGTTTTGTAACAAGTACTGAAGAAGGTGGAAATTTTGTTTTAGCTTTAAAAATATCTTAAAGATTTTTGTCACCTTAGATATTGTGTTTCTCATTTATTCCAAATATTTAAATGTAAGTAAAATTATTTCTTAAAAATGTGCATTATTTTATCAACATAACTTAAGCTGGCACCAGTATAATGTTATATTTTATCAATCTCATCTTCTATTTAACACTCAAATGACATATTTTTAATACTATAATTATTTATTTTAAAATTTATATTTTAATAACAGCCATTAATCAGACTTTTTAAAAAAAAATTAAAATACTTCAAGAACATTCTTACAATGTCATGAATTATAAGTCTTTTAAAGTCTTGTTTTGCTTCATACATTTTTATCCAACCTATTTGATAACAAATGATTTATATAATTTAAATGTTTCAATTTAAAGAAACTAAAGTCATATTTATTTGTAACTGTTTTTTTTTCCTTATTATTGTGTAATAATATCAAATTTAGTTATGTATATAACTATTGATAATAAAACAAGCCTGTTCCGGGAATGAAAGAAAAATTGAAACATAATAAAATATGCTATTTCCTTATGTTTGCAATCGGTTATGAAATATTATCTTTATTACTAACATATTATAAATAATTATTGGTTCAGTATAATATAAATGAAATTGAATTTTCTGTGACTTCACTTTATTTAAATTTTTTGTAATGAAAACTTATTTCTTTATCCCCAAATATTGAATTGATCTATTTATTTTAAAGCATTAAATATTATAATATTTTTCGTACATGAATACACTTTGATACAATAAATATGTACACTTTGATACAATAGATATGTACACTTTGATACAATAGATATGTACACTTTGATACAATAGATATGTACACTTTGATACAATAGATATGTGCTGTGACTTCACTTTATTTTAATTTTATTTATGGAAACTTATTTCTTTATCCGTAAACATTGAATTGATCTATTTATTTTAAAGCATTAACTATTATCATAATTTTGTACATGAATACACTTTGTTTGATACAATAGATCAGTACAGTTTTCAATCTTGCATCTCTTCTCTACTACTAATAAGAGATTTGTTTGTCTGATTAAGATAATTTATTGTCTAAATCCCTTATATAATCTGACACCTCTATATTTTATATTTTATCACTGTCATTTTCTATTTAACACTCAATAACATCTTTATGATGCCTTAATTAATTATTATCAGTAATACTTAAATGTGATCCATATTTTAGATTATGACATTACATTTTACAATAAAAAGAACATAGGTCTCCTTCCCATATTTTGAAGAAAATGTTGTACATTAACTTTATCAACTTAAATTGAATAACTTAAAAGAAACACAGTAATTTCTTTGTGAAACTGTTTTTAAAAAAAAGATTAATATTAGTATTAAATTATATTGTCTTGTATTGATTGTGACCCAATATATTATGTATATACATGTACTAGTCTATTAACAATAATTTCAATTAGTTTCATCTGTCTTTTTAATGTTTTTTTGTTATACAGCTTTAAGAGTAAGTCATGCTTCTTCATCAATAGATACATCTTGATAAATAAAATAAACATTTACAATATTTTACTCTATTATTTCCTATCTGCTTTGATAAAAGAAATTTGCTTTTCTTATTGAGATAATTTACATTTTATATCCTATAGAGTGTTTAAAAAATTATCTTTACAGATATTTGTTTTAAATTCTTGATCTACGGTTGTTCAATTAAGAAAAAAACTACAATATTAATAAATAATGATAACTGTTGGTAGATTTTTTTTAAAAATGATAGAATAAAGAAATTTAAAAAAAAATATTTCCTCTTTAGCAGTTAGAACTTAATTTGGTCTGAATGCTGTCAGTATTTATGTAGATGAATGTTAAAAATGTTTAAACTATGTTTAACATATATTTGTTTTTTTTTAATTCAAAGCATTTCTTCAATTTAATAAAATATTTAAAAAACGTCTTAGCTACATAAGGTACTCACCTCCATAATTCTTGATCAAAGTTAAATAACTGGAAGATTCACTTATACCAGTCAGAGACAATTACCTGGTGATTTAATGTGGATTATATTTTATTCCAGTCAGAGTCAATTACCTGGTGATTTAATGTGGATTATATTTTATACCAGTCAGAGACAATTACCTGGTGATTTAATGTGGATTATATTTTATACCAGTCAGAGACAATTACCTGGTGATTTAATGTGGATTATATTTTATACCAGTCAGAGACAATTACCTGGTGATTTAATGTGGATTATATTTTATACCAGTCAGAGACAATTACCTGGTGATTTAATGTGGATTATATTTTATACCAGTCAGAGACAATTACCTGGTGATTTAATGTGGATTATATTTTATACCAGTCAGAGACAATTACCTGGTGATTTAATGTGGATTATATTTTATACCAGTCAGAGACAATTACCTGGTGATTTAATGTGGATTATATTTTATACCAGTCAGAGACAATTACCTGGTGATTTAATGTGGATTATATTTTATACCAGTCAGAGACAATTACCTGGTGATTTAATGTGGATTATATTTTATACCAGTCAGAGACAATTACCTGGTGATTTAATGTGGATTATATTTTATACCAGTCAGAGACAATTACCTGGTGATTTAATGTGGATTATATTTTAAGCATTACAATTTAGAATTATATTAAACATTCTGTTAAGTTAAGATTTAGTATTATAACAGGTTATTATGATTAAATATTTTATATATATTGGATTATATAATAATCTCATAATTAAAATAGCCTATTTTAAAGTGATATTCATATTGAATTTATAAAAAGAAATTGATCAGGTAAATTTATATTTAAAATTAGAGCTGTTAACAATTAATTTAAATTTAATCTTTAACTTTTGAAAAATTAATAATTGATTAAGGGTGAAACTGAGATCTTGAATGCAGTAAATAAGTGAGGTCAGAGGTCAGGCTTAATGCTACTGGTTTTGATACCTATGATATTACGCATGTAAAAGTCTTTTATTCTGGTCCTCACACGGTTCTTGTTAAATATAATAACTTACAATGTCTGCTCACACAAGTATGTCGAGCCAAACAAGCTGAGCATTTTCTTAGCAAAGGATCAAATACCTTGGAATTGGAATTTCTCTTTATCCAGTTGACGGTAAAAGACATAGGAGAAAGATGTTGTCTGCTGCGACATTTTGATTTAGCATCAGTTTGTAACTCTATGAGTCCAGCTGCATATTACTTGGAACATCATCAGGGTAACAGAGAAAGGTATAGAACACTCTGCTCTCTATCCAAATCAAGAATTACACCCCCAAAAAAATTACGTTGTTTTAGAAACACAAATACATTTTTGACTATAATGAACAATATCCTACCTTTTGTAACCAGTCAAGTCTCTACAAAATATTTAAGTCACCAACAAAATGGCTGTTACTGTATCAGTAACATATAATAACGGGATTTTATTTTCTTTGACCCGTTAGGTAAAAATAACACTACCAGCTCAGGGACATTTTAATTTGAAAATAAATACGGAAATACCCTAACGCTAGCCAAATATAAATAAATTTCAATTTTACACAAGAGGTCTCTCTTATCTTATCTATACAGACGCTCCTTCTATGCAGAAGGTAATTGCGTCCACAGACCATGACAGATGATCTGTTGGCAAGTAATGCAGCATTCAAGTCCAAAGTATTGAAAACAAGAACCAAGTGATCTTATGTCTAGCAATCAAGTATTTTAAATGGACACTAAAGACTAATGCGCATGGGTAATTGTGTGAATAGCGCTAGACAATATTCCATAGCTGTGTGATGCGTGAATAATCACTCCATTTTTTTTCATTATACATGTCTATGTGTTATGATAAATATATTGGCATGTATCATATATCCAAAACGCAATAGATTATACTTATACCAGTGAGCTAGATAAAAATAGGTCTGTGGACTAAAAAGATTCTAAAATATAAACTTAAAATCAATATAGAAAAAACAAGGCTGGTACTGTTTTCTTATTCAGGTCAGATATAAATATTAAATATAATTATTATATTTATTATAATCAACGTGAATTTACTTGATATACATAATATTATGATAAATAATGCTCAAAATTAACTTTGAGAAAAGTTCACTGAATTCTCCCATCAACGTCGAGAGTCATTCACTATGATTCACAGAATTCTGGGGATAACGCTTTCCTATGTAATATTTATATACAGTTTACTGTTTACCGTATACCGAAAACATCATTACGCCTTCTACACGTCATATTTTTTTGGGAAAATCCGATTTGTTGCTTATTTTGGGGTATTCCCAAAAATTAAGCTTTGACGTGGTTTAACTATGACTATTACTTTAAATAACAGGAACTCACAGATTTTGTGTTTAAAATAGAATCACAGGACACGCTAGGGGGTGCGGGTGGTTCGGACCCAGGGCTGGATTAACCTATCTTCTTATCTTATCTATACAGACGCTCCTTCTATGCAGAAGATAGTGGCGTCCACAGACCATGAGAGATGATCTGTTTGGCAAGTGATGCAGCGCTCACAGGCCACGGCTTTGTGGGTTCCACGCATTACCCAGCCGCCTAACACTACACAGTGTTAGGTACCCATTCGGAGCGGGGTGACTCAGGGGCGCCCTAGGCCCCGGGAACAAACCCTTGCCTTCACACGGATTCGAACCCGTGACCATCGGTACGACAGTCCAGTGCGCTGCCACTCGACCACCGCGCCCCATTCTATTGACGTCACTGAGTAGAACATTATTTCAAACATTTATTTAATCTATAACTTACATTGTTACTAAACAAGTTAAACTTTTTAAGTATACACTGAAGTATAAAATATCAATGTTTTTTTAAAGAGAAAACGTCCTGTCTAGTGTCTAGACATAAACTATGGATTATCTTAATTTGCACCAAAATCTTGTACAATTGTCAATGATATAATAAACTATGTTACCAGCGTATATTATCTTAATATTAATATGCACCAGCATCTTGTACAATAGTCAACGATATAATGAAGTATATTACCAGCGTATATAATCTTAATATGCACCAATATCTTGTACAATAGTCAATGATATAATAAACTATGTTACCAGCGTATATTACCTTAATTTGCACCAATATCTTGTACAATAGTCAACGATATAATAAAGTATGTTACCAGCGTATATTATCTTATTATCGTGGGGGTTATCAATGTCAAACTGTTAATGTGGTGGAGGTTAAAAATGTCAAACTGGTGTCGTGGTGGAGGCTTTTGTGAGGATTTTGAATTTCTTGAAAAGACAAGTTTACATTTCAGGACACAGATTTTCGAACTTGTGTTTGCTTGCGTGCTCTATTGTACTTGTGTGTTTGCTTGCGTGCTCTATTGTACTAGTATGTTTCCTTGCGTGCTCTATTGTACTAGTATGTTTCCTTGCGTGCTCTATTGCACTTGTGTGTTTGCTTGCGTGCTCTATTGTACTAGTATGTTTCCTTGCGTGCTCTATTGTACTTGTGTGTTTGCTTGCGTGCTCTATTGTACTAGTATGTTTCCTTGCGTGCTCTATTGTACTTGTGTGTTTGCTTGCGTGCTCTATTGTACTAGTATGTTTCCTTGCGTGCTCTATTGTACTTGTGTGTTTGCTTGCGTGCTCTATTGTACTAGTATGTTTGCTTGCGTGCTCTATTGTACTAGTATGTTTCCTTGCGTGCTCTATTGTACTAGTATGTTTCCTTGCGTGCTCTATTGTACTAGTATGTTTCCTTGCGTGCTCTATTGTACTAGTATGTGTACCAAGAAAGGCGGCAGTGATATAGCGAAGAGGATGCAGAGAGTGTGTATGTGTTTGAATAATGTTGAATACCTCCAAAAGTTCCACCATTTTTGCTGTCGAGGGATTCTGTGGTTGATCAAAATGAAAGTTCATGTCCCCTACTATCATGTAAGTGCCAGGCAGAGTGTTGGCATGATCCAAAAGTTCCGGAAATTCCTCGTGAAATTGAGCATCTGTTAATTTATTTTTTCTGCTGGGAAAGACACGGTAAATGCACATAAAGTGGATGATACGATGTGGCACTGACATTCACTGACAATGAAAGTTGAACTAACTCGAAAGATGTATGTACAAATTTGAATTCCGTTAAAAATGAAAGCTTCTGAGCAAGCGTACTTTTGTAAACAACAGCTAGGCCGCCACCTCGAGTGGAACGTGAAAATGATCTAACAGAATAGCCGAGTGGAGCAAGGTCAGCACACTTTCCCTCATCACCAGTCTGTTGAAACCAGGTCTCCTGTGTAAACATGATGTCTCTCTGCCTGTCCATGATGTCTATCTGCCTGTCCATGATGTTTATCTGCCTGTCCATGATGTCTATCTGCCGGTCCATGATGAATTCGTACACAGCAGTACGCTTGTCACAAGGACCCAAGTGACTGGGCGTTAAATAGGGGAGAGGCGCAAAAAGTCCTAACTACGCAGCTGAAAAGGAAGGGCTACTTCAAATTACTAGAGCTACCCTTGGTGGCACTAACGTTATCTGTTCAATAATGTATTTATTTTTTAAATTATATGATTCAATTAATAAGGCTTGTCGTTCTGAATTCTGGATGATGAATGTATCTGCAGAGAAATTCCCGCAACTATCAGAATTTGTAGAAATAATGTTTGGGGGCCACTACGTGTTAGAAGCAGAATTTCCCATCATTAATAACATAAAATTAAAAAAAAATAATAATTAGAAAACGCTTTGACTGATGAGAAGTTTGGAAACTTAATAAGAGCAGCGGTTACTCAGTAACTGAATACGAACCAAAAATTAAGAAAATTGCATGTACAGATCAAAGCAAGTTCTTGTATTAGAGATGTGATACGTTTTTCTTTTTTCAAGTTATTTGTTGTATTGATGAGGATTTGTAAATAAATAATGTAAGAACTATTTATTCATTAAATAATTTTCTTAAAAAGTTAATTAAGTCCCCCCCCCGGCTTAACGTGGACAAAAATCAAACCTCAGGGTCAAAAAGGTTGGACAGCACTGTTGTAGCGTGTCTTCTATTGTGTACAGCTTATTGTTTATGTCTAGAAAAACCAACTGTACAATTGTATTTTATGAGGTTTATATATAGTCTGTCTTTGTAGGTTGAATGTTTATATATAGTCTGTCTTTGTAAGTTGAATGTTTATATATAGTCTGTCTTTGTAAGTTAAATGTTTATATATAGTCTGTCTTTGTAAGTTGAATTTTTATATATAGTCTGTTTTTTGTAAGTTGAAAGTTTATACATAGTATGTCTTTGTAAGTTAAATGTTTATATATAGTCTGTCTTTGTAAGTTAAATGTTTATATATAGTCTGTTTTTGTAAGTTGAATTTTTATATATAGTCTGTTTTTGTAAGTTGAAAGTTTATACATAGTATGTCTTTGTAAGTTGAATGTTTATATATAGTCTGTCTTTGTAGGTTGAATGTTTATATATAGTCTGTCTTTGTAAGTTGAATGTTTATATATAGTCGGTCTTTGTAAGTTAAATGTTTATATATAGTCTTTCTTTGTAAGTTGAATGTTTATATATAGTCCACATGGAAAATAGACTAATAAAAAGATTTGGTTAGTTGGCTCCATATGGAATTAACCAAATTCATAATTTTACCTAACTGCAGAATCTTGTTCCCGTTGTGTTTTTTACTGTAACTTTGGATACTTCCCCCTTTTTACTATGTCCTGTGTCCATGTTTGTTTTTGTTTTTCCTTTCTCTTTATTTAACATAAATATTTTAAAATACAATATGTTTTAAGAATGTTATTATTACTTATATAAGTCTTGTAAGAATGTATTTTATGTTGTACTGATGAAGGCATTAGCCGAAACGTTTACTGTCGTGTCAGTCTAAAAATAAAGCTCAAATTTATTGTTTTCATTGCACAATTTGTTTGTGTATTTTGTATTTTTTTTTCTGTCTTTGTATGTTGAATGTTTATATATAGTCTGCCTTTTTAGGTTGAATGTTTATATATAGTCTGTCTTTGTAGTTTGAATGTTTATATATAGTCTGTCTTTGTAGGTTGAATGTTTATATATAGTCTGTCTTTGCTGGTTGAATGTTTATATATAGTCTGTCTTTGTAGGTTGAATGTTTATATATAGTCCGTCTTTGTAAGTTGAATGTTTATATATAGTCTGTCTTTGTAGGTTGAATTTTTTATATATAGTCTGTCTTCGTAAATTAAATGTTTATATATAGTCTGTCTTTGTAAGTTGAATGTTTATATATAGTCTGTCTTTGTAAGTTGAATGTTTATATATAGTCTGTCTTTGTAAGTTGAATGTTTATAGATAGTCAGTCTCTGTAAGTTGAATGTTCACTTAAAAACATTCGAAAACACCCAAGACAAGTAAGATTTGTGTAGGAAAAAAAACAATAACAGAAGAAATTTAAGACGTATGAAAAACCTACACGAAGATTTATATTTTAAAAAATGCATAGCCAATGCGAGATTTATGAAAAATTTAATTAAGCAATGGGAGATTTGTGGAAAAACAATTCTAAGCAATGCCAGTTTAATGGTAAAAAACAATGAATGGAATGTGAGTTTTAGAAGAAAAAAAAACATAAGCAATGTGAGATTTATAAAAAAACTAAAAAGCATAATAATCAATGTGAAAAAAACAGAATAAGCTATATGACTTTTAGGAGATTTTTCTCCTTGTTCCTTTTGTTTTATTTTTTAATATTTTTTTGGTGCCTACTTTAACTTAGATAAGGTAGCAACAATAAGAACTGAACATTAATTTTATGAACTTTTGTTCGGGTTTTTATTACCAGTATTTGCTCTTTTGTTTTGAGTTAAATTAGAACAAACATAAAATGTAGCAGCACAAAAATCACATTCAAGTTTTTCTCTCAAGTAAATATTTTGTGTTGTATTAATTTACCATTGGCAGAAAATGTAGTTGTACAAATTTCATATTTGCCAAGTATCTCTCATGTATGTCTACTTTTATGATTAACAGTTTTAACTATATGAAAGTGCTGCAGAACAAATGTCACATGTGTAAAGTTTCTCTCTATTTTTTTTTGTCATTTCATTTAACTTAAAGAAATCAAAAATGCTGCAGACACATTTGCAAGGTTATTCGAAAGTATGGTTTCCTTTTTAATCCGTTAATTTAGTACCAGTAGAAGATGCAAGTACATGGCTAGATGTATGTTCCTGTGACTTTGGACAGAACTGAAGTTATCAAAGATTAGTTCAAATTTAACAATTGACAATGTTCATGATCTCAACAATGGATAAAGATGATGTTGCGCAACGGTCAGGCACACGTACAGACTGGCATGAAATCCATAAAATGAAATATGTGATGTCTTTTAACAAAGGATAGGTTGTGACAGCTTTACCACTCTTACACTAAGTATTATAATAAAAACAATAATAATAATAATAGTGAATAATTTTCTATTACACTCCTTCTATACAGAAGATTATTGCGTCCTACGTTCTAATAAGAACGTATTGGCAGGTGACGCAGCGTTCACAGGGTGTGTCTATGAGGAACCACGCTATTCCAAGCCGCCTTTGTATCCCTAACTTGTGTCAGGTAGCTATTCGGAGCTGGGCGGTATCTGGGACACCCTTGGCCACGGGAACAAGTCCCTGACTTTACGGCGATTCAAACTCGTGACCCTCGGTACGCCATCCGAGGCGCATTATTGTTAATGATTATGAAAATAGATTTTAATAATAATGATAATAAAAAAGTGATCAAGTCTTATTTGACTTAGGATTACAATTTAAGGAAGCACGTTCCTTAAGGATTATAATAAAATCTTATCTCCGGAATTTAAAACTTAAAGATAAAACTTCTTAATTGTACATGTTCTAAATACAAGGTCACTTTTTTATGAAAAAAAACTATAACATTATGTCTCAATGCTTTAAATATTAACTTACACAAAATTGTTTACTGTTCACAATAAAGAAACATCAAATATTTAACTTGACTGCTTTAAGTTAAAGAGCCGAATACACATTTTATCACTGCCGAACATAAAACCTGAACCTTACACTAATAGAAATATCTTACTCGTTCGATCTTTAGTCACAACTAATGACAACCGAGCGCATTTTATAGTAATAACCTTTAATATAAGACATTTAAAAATGTTGATGAATTTTTCTGCTACATGTTGTTTTGCTCAATACTCGTAACACAAACTTGCCTAAATTTGTTTTTTCCATTCGCTATCCATATTTCTAATATTTTGGTACCAGTGAATGGATAACTAATTCCGAGTTTTCTTTGTTTCGTGACAATAATAAAAACATTTCGTTAAGATTTATTTCTTTTTTAAAATTTAATTTTTCAACAGCGTAGAGATGATAAAAAAAACGGTAAAAACGAAAGTTTTGTACTATAAATCCTATATATATGAGACATAACTAACAGTATTTTCAATATAATACGCGCCGCGCGAAAGACAAGAATAAACATTTACAGATGGGGAAATATTATAAAAGTATGTTCAATATAATACGCACCGAGCGTTCAATATAATACGCACCGCAGGACAGACTATCATAAACATTTACAAGCTATTTATACATAGAGATAATCTAAAAATTCATTAATTTTATTACAGTATATTCAATCGATATGAAATTTTGATGCATCATCACCGTGAGTCTGCCTGCAAAATTTCAGCTGGATAGGATACGGGGAAGCGGCTTAAAAATGGATCCAAAGTTTTTGCGACAAGCAAGAAATCAAGCAAGCAGAAGCCACGAGTTGATATAAAGGATTTTTAAAAAAAACCTACACCGCATTTTTACTTTATCATCGCATTGTTGTACGAAGAACATATTTGATAAACTCGCCTCTATCCTCACCCCCCACCCACCTACTCCCCATGGGAAGACCTACAAGTTAACAACAAACACTAAGTTTATCAGACGTACCAAGACAAGGTCATACCTGTTGGCCGGACAGTGGCCGTTGTTGTTGGCCCGTCTGCAGATGTTGGCGTCCTCGGAGAAGTACTCGGTGAAGTAGTCTCCGCGGGCCTTCCAGCAGGGGCACATGGCGAACAGCTGGTGGAACTCACGTTTGAATTTTTCCTGGAGGGGGAATAATCCAACAAAAAATTATTAGAGTTATCAATTTTACACGCTTTTATTAAGTCAATTTCGTTCCTTTTTGTTTGTCTGTCCACAATTTTTCAAATCTGCCAACGTAAAATTAAACCACTTTTGATGGTCTTAGAGAGCTCCAAATTTTACCACAGATAGATCTTGGATGACAATGCATTGTATTAAAATTTCATATCGATCGAATGTACCGTTATTCAATTATTGAATTTTTTAGTTTATTTCTATATAAGCATCGGTATTATCCGTCTGCTATTGTTTACATTTACATTCACGTGCCGAGTTCACACCAGCCCCGACCACATAAACCATGTTTAACATCAAGGGGAGATCAGTCAACTTCAGTCTGTAAAATGTTTGTTGTGCAATGCGTTTTATATTTGAACATAATCAATACTTCAAAACTCACCATAACATACACTTAGACTAAAAAGAGTAAAATAAATAAAGGTAAGAAAGGGATTTTTAAAAACCAGGTTTTTATAAGTGGACTAAAAAGAAGTAAATAATTTAAAACTTATAAGTTCAAGTACTTTAATTTAATATGACTAAAAACGTGGGGCGGGTGTTTTTATAAAAATTAAACATTTATAATTTAGAAGGCAAAAGAGAGATCTATAAGCGAGAGAATGAATGAACTGAAAAGTTAAACCTCATAAGCGCCCGCCCCACGTTTTTAGTCATAATAAATTAAAGTACATGAACTTATTAGTTTTAAATTATTTTATTCTTTTTAGTCCACTAATAAAAACGTGGTTTTTAAAAATCCTATTTTTACCTTTATTTATTAAGGCTACAGATTTGTTCTTCCACAACTTAATTTCGTAAAACATGTTTAAGATAATGCGAACCAATGGGGAATATATCTTTAAAAAAAATTATTGTCAATATAATACCCACCTTATTGCGAGACAGGAAAGGTTGTTCATTATAATATGCAGCGCGACTCTCTAGCACAAAAATTAACATGTTACCTAGAGATAAATAAAGATAATCTAAAAAATTCATTAATTTAATTACGGTACATTCGATTTATCTGAAATGTTGATACATCATTTTTATCTGCCTGAAAAATTTCAGCTCGCTAGCTTACGAGGAATTGGGTTAGAAATCGATCCAAAGTTTTTTCGGGACCACCCGCTTGCCTCAAGCAGATACCACGAGTTAATATAAAGGATTTAAAAATTAAAACAAGGTCATATTGTTGATTTTAATATATCATATATGTTAATTGTACTGATGAAGGCATTAGCCAAAATATATACTGTCGTATTAGTTTAATAATAAAGCTCAAATTTATTGTTTTCATTACAAAGTATGTGTATTTGTTTGTGTCCAATCGAGAAAAACTAAAAGTCTGCATGCGACTTCGGTTACAATTTAATGGTATAGTTAGACACACAATGTTATTAGGAAATGTTCATGTTAGACACACAATGTTATTAGGAAATGTTCATGTTAGACACACAATGTTATTAGGAAATGTTCATGTTAGACACACAATGTTATTAGGAAATGTTCATGTTAGACACACAATGTTATTAGGAAATGTTCATGTTAGACACACAATGATATTAGGAAATGTTCATGTTAGACACACAATGTTATTAGGAAATGTTCATGTTAGACACACAATGTTATTAGGAAATGTTCATGTTAGACACACAATGTTATTAGGAAATGTTCATGTTAGACACACAATGTTATTAGGAAATGTTCATGTTAGACACACAATGTTATTAGGAAATGTTCATGTTAGACACACAATGTTATTAGGAAATGTTCATGTTAGACACACAATGTTATTAGGAAATGTTCATGTTAGACACACAATTTTATTAGGAAATGTTCATGTTAGACACACAATGTTATTAGGAAATGTTCATGACACGAAACTGTAAACAAAAGAAGATAATTACAAACATTTATTAATTTAAATAATACTAAAAACGTTGGGCGGGCGCATATGAGGTTTTACATATGCAGTTCACTCATTCTCTCACTTATAGATATCTCTTTAATTTTTTTTTACCAAACACATGCCCCACGTTTTTAGTCATATTAAATGAAAGTACTTGAAATTATAAGTTTTAAATTATTTTCATCTTTTTAGTACACTTATAAAAACGTGGTTTTTAAAAATCTTTGTTTAACTCTATTTATTAGTACGACTACAACTTCTAACACTACATCTAAGTCCACACGACTGACTATTTTAGTACTACTACAACTTCTAACACTACATCTAAGTCCACACGACTGACTATTTTAGTACTACTACAACTTCTAACACTACATCTAAGTCCACACGACTGACTATTTTAGTACTACTACAACTTCTAACACTACATCTAAGTCCACACGACTGACTATTTTAGTACTACTACAACTTCTAACACTACATCTATGTCCACACGACTGACTATTTTAGTACTACTACAACTTCTAACACTACATCTAAGTCCACACGACTGACTATTTTAGTACTACTACAACTTCTAACACTACATCTAAGTCCACACGACTGACTATTTTAGTACTACTACAACTTCTAACACTACATCTATGTCCACACGACTGACTATTTTAGTACTACTACAACTTCTAACACTACATCTAAGTCCACACGACTGACTATTTTAGTACTACTACAACTTCTAACACTACATCTATGTCCACACGACTGACTATTTTAGTACTACTACAACTTCTAACACTACATCTATGTCCACACGACTGACTATTTTAGTACTACTACAACTTCTAACACTACATCTAAGTCCACACGACTGACTATTTTAGTACTACTACAACTTCTAACTCTACATCTAAGTCCACACGACTGACTATTTTAGTACTACTACAACTTCTAACTCTACATCTAAGTCCACACGACTGACTATTTTAGTACTACTACAACTTCTAACTCTACATCTAAGTCCACACGACTGACTATTTTAGTACTACTACAACTTCTAACTCTACATCTAAGTCCACACGACTGACTATTTTAGTACTACTACAACTTCTAACACTACATCTATGTCCACACGACTGACTATTTTAGTACTACTACAACTTCTAACACTACATCTAAGTCCACACGACTGACTATTTTAGTACTACTACAACTTCTAACACTACATCTAAGTCCACACGACTGACTATTTTAGTACTACTACAACTTCTAACACTACATCTAAGTCCACACGACTGACTATTTTAGTACTACTACAACTTCTAACACTACATCTAAGTCCACACGACTGACTATTTTAGTACTACTACAACTTCTAACACTACATCTAAGTCCACACGACTGACTATTTTAGTACTACTACAACTTCTAACACTACATCTAAGTCCACACGACTGACTATTTTAGTACTACTACAACTTCTAACACTACATCTAAGTCCACACGACTGACTATTTTAGTACTACTACAACTTCTAACACTACATCTAAGTCCACACGACTGACTATTTTAGTACTACTACAACTTCTAACTCTACATCTAAGTCCACACGACTGACTATTTTAGTACTACTACAACTTCTAACTCTACATCTAAGTCCACACGACTGACTATTTTAGTACTACTACAACTTCTAACACTACATCTAAGTCCACACGACTGACTATTTTAGTACTACTACAACTTCTAACACTACATCTAAGTCCACACGACTGACTATTTTAGTACTACTACAACTTCTAACACTACATCTAAGTCCACACGACTGACTATTTTAGTACTACTACAACTTCTAACACTACATCTAAGTCCACACGACTGACTATTTTAGTACTACTACAACTTCTAACACTACATCTAAGTCCACACGACTGACTATTTAGTACTACTACAACTTCTAACACTACATCTAAGTCCACACGACTGACTATTTTAGTACTACTACAACTTCTAACACTACATCTATGTCCACACAACTGACTATTTTAGTACTACTACAACTTCTAACATTACATCTAAGTCCACACGACTGACTATTTTAGTAGTACTACAACTTCTAACACTACATCTAAGTCCACATGACTGACTATTTTAGTACTACTACAACTTCTAACTCTACATCTAAGTCCACACGACTGACTATTTTAGTACTACTACAACTTCTAACACTACATCTATGTCCACACAACTGACTATTTTAGTACTACTACAACTTCTAACTCTACATCTAAGTCCACACGACTGACTATTTTAGTACTACTACAACTTCTAACTATACATCTAAGTCCACATGACTGACTATTTTAGTACTACTACAACTTCTAACACTACATCTAAGTCAACACGACTGACTATTTAAGTACTACTACAACTTCTAACACTACATCTAAGTCCACACGACTGACTATTTTAGTACTACTACAACTTCTAAGCACTACATCTATGTCCACATGACTGACTATTTTAGTAATACCTACAACATCTAACACTACATCTATGTCCACACGACTGACTATTGTAGTACTGACTACAACTTCTAACTACTACATCTATGTCCACACGACTGACTATTTTAGTACTACTACAACTTCTAACACTACATCTATGTCCACACGACTGACTATTTTAGTACTACTACAACTTCTAACTCTACATCTAAGTCCACACGACTGACTATTTTAGTACTACTACAACTTCTAACACTACATCTATGTCCTCACGACTGACTATTTTAGTACTATTACAACTTCTAACACTACATCTAAGTCCACACGAGTGACTATTTTAGTACCTACTACAACTTCTAACACTACATCTAAGTCCACACGACTGACTATTTTAGTACTACTACAACTTCTAACTCTTACATCTATGTCCACACGACTGAATATTTTAGTACTACTACAACGTCTAACTCTACATCTATGTCCACACTGACTGGCTATTTTAGTACTACTACAACTTCTAACTCTACATCTAAGTCCACATGACTGACTATTTTAGTACTACTACAACTTCTAACCTACATCTATGTCCACGACTGACTATTTAGTACTACTACAACTTCTAACTCTACATCTATGTCCACATGACTGACTATTTTAGTACTACTACAACTTATAACTCTACATCTATGTCCACATGACTAGACTATTTTATATTACTATCATACAACTTCTAACTCTACATCTATGTCAACATGACTGACTATTTTAGTACTACTACAACTTATAACTCTATATCTATGTCCACATGACTGACTATTTTAGTACTACTACAACTTCTAACTATACATCTATGTCCACATGACTGACTATTTTAGTACTACTACACTTATAACTCTACATCTATGTCCACATGACTGAACTATTTTAGGACTACTACTGACAACTTCTAACTCCACATCTATGTCCACATGACTATTTTAGTACTACTACAATATAACACTACATCTAAGTCCACACGTACTGACTATTTTAGTACTACTACAACTTCTAAATCTACATCTAAGTCCACATGACTGACTATTTTAGTACTACTCACAACTTATAGACTCTACATCTATGTCCGCCATGATGACTATTTTAGTTTATTTTTTATTTGTTAATAAAACTAGACACCTTTATAACCTCCAATATCTATCGTGTATAGAGACCAATGTCTCACTAAAAACATTTACATTTTACAGTTCATCTAACATTCGACTATTATGTTGCAATCAGCTGTAGATATTTTTTATTAATAATAACAATATTTGATAATTTTTATAGCGCAGTACCCTAGCAAGCCATTAGGATCACAAGGCTTTACATAAAAATAGTAACACACATAATTATCAATGCTTTCAATTTAAAACAAAAATATCATAAAACAACATATAATTTTTAAAAGAATGTAGTGCTTAAGCTACGTTTATTAATTAAAGAAATGTAAGATAGTTTGTTAATTAATTCTGAAAGTAAAGTTTGAAGAGAAGTGGTTTAGTGCAGTTTTAAGGCCCTTAGTTGTTGGAATACTGCGAACACTGGTAGAGAATTCATTTGATAGGAGACTCAAAAGAGAATACATGTGTCTGCAGAGGAGCGTATTAGAAGAGGGGATGAGTAGACAGAGAGAAGTTCGGTAAGGTAGGATGGGCATGAGTCAGAAAATAAATTATGACCGAAACAGTTTGTAATCAATTCCTGCTTTTTTTTAAATTAAAAAAATATAACAAAAAAGAAATAGCCTATCAGTTGAATTTCGAGCTTTCTGTTTTTTTTTAAATGTATTGTTTTTACCGATATAAAAGAAGAGAAATAAAATAATCAAGACGAGAGAGAACAAGATAACAGTCTTGAGTTTTGGTCGCTCTAACTGTTAGGTAGTGACGGATGGACTTGATCTAACCGATAGTGGTGTAGACAGTTTGACAGATGTGAGTGATGAAGTTATTATTATACATGTTCTCAGACATAATATAGCAAAGATTCCTAGTTAATGTTAAGAACCGAATATCAGAACTAGCTACCTGAAAAGAAGTCGTTAAAGAAAAATATCGTGTGATTTATTTTTGCACATGATTCATTATTGTAAGTGAATGTATTTGATACAGCTGTGATGACTTCAACCATTAATATGACGTAGCGTTCTTTGACAGAAAGGAAATATTTGCATCAGTCATTAACTGCATACCCATTTCAACTTGACTTATAAGAATTAGAATGTGTGCCAGACCCCATAACCACACGATCATACAAGTTTATGCATTATACATGGGAGTGCTGGATCCTACACATCAGGTGGCAGGATAAAATCACAATTTGGAGATAGTCAGGAGGACGGACGAATGTCATATACAAGTGTACACTCCAACTTCCGACAACTTCGATGACGACTTCGAAAATGTTTTACGAAGAAATAGAACTAGTCACCAAGAGACGAGGAGATAGAACTAGTTATGAAGAGACGAGGAAATAGAACTAGTCATCAAGCGACGAGGAAATAGAAGTAGTCATCAAGAGACGAGGAAATAGAACTAGTCATCAAGCGACGAGGAAATAGAAGTAGTCATCAAGAGACGAGGAAATAGAAGTAGTCATCAAGCGGCGAGGAAATAGAACTAGTTATGAAGAGACGAGGAAATAGAGCAAATCACAAAGAAAACACCAATGAAGAACATTCTAAAAATAATGGGCGACTGGAATGGGAAGCTCAGCCCAGACGCGTACCAGCAATGGTCCGGAACAGTTGGAATTTATGGTTAGGGTGAAACAACTGATAGAGGAACGAGATTAATCGAATTAGTTACAAAGTCATTGTTTGTATATCGCACACACCCTTCAATCCACACAATTAATAAAAAACCATCACCTGACAATCAGCTGGAGGCTTAATCAAGAATCAAATTGATTGCATTCTTTTATTGATGCATTTCAAATCTATTGTCAATATGGTAAAAACAAGGTCTTTCCCTGGTGCAGATAAGATTGGCCACTATAGCATTGGCCACAATAGACCACGATATAGAAACCTTGACTAACAACTTCTAAATAAATAGTAACTTAAACTGCAGAAGAAGTCATTGGAAGTCATATGACGTCATAGGAAAACATAGGAAGTCATAGGAAGTCATAGGAAGGCAACAAAGCCAAAAAAATCATTAGGTCACCAACAAGATAATTGATTAATATGATGAAAGAAGAACTTAAAGAAATACAAATATTCTAATCAGTTCCTAGTAAATAAATACAGGCTTATTAATACAAAGATCAGGAAGGAAATGAGGCAGGCCTAAGAGGACTGGATAGATAACTAGTGCCGCACAGTGGAAGATAGCATAGCTGCCAGTATTATTTAGAAAGCGAATGAGACATAAAGAAATCTTACAAAAACGCCCCAAACGTCAGCTTCGATAATTGAAGACAACAAAGTCCAGCTCATTACTGATAACATGGCTGTACTAAGACGATGGACAGAATATTGCATAAATCTGTACAATTGTAAAATCAATCCAGATAGCAACATACTACAGAAGCAACACAACAGAGAGATGAATGATCCACCAGTGCTGTTGAGCGAATTTGAAGAGGCAGTACGGAATTTAAAAGAGGGTAGGTCGCCTGGAGTTGACAACATCCCTGCTGAATTGCTGAAACATGGAGGAGCACAGGTAACGAAAGCCCTAACAAAAATTTGCCAGAAAGTAATTGAAAATAAGATATTGCCCAAAGATTGGACGCAGTCACTAATTATACCATTACCTAAGAAAGGCAATACGAAACAATGCCAGAATTATTAAACAATCAGCCTTATCAGCCACCCAAGCAAAGTAATACTAAAATGATCCTCGGCCGGCTGAAGCCAATATCCGAGGAATAACTGGCAGAAAAACAGGCAGGTTTCAGACCAGGCAGAAGTAAAATCAAGCAGCTCTTCAACTGTCGCTTCCTCATAGAAAAACATATACAGAACAAACGCAAACTCCATCACAACTTCATAGACGCCAGGAAAGACTTTGATCGAGTATGGCACGAGGGACTTTGGCAAGTGATGAGAAGTTTCAAAATCGAAGAAGGGCTGGTAAAGGTTATCGAAGAACTCTACAATCAGGCAAGTAGTGCAGTTTTATTTAAAGGCTGCGCAGGGGACTTCTTCAAAACGACGATCGGAGTCCACCAGGGCTGCATTCTCTCACCGGCCCTGTTCAATATATTCCTTGAAAAAATCATGCAAAAAACTCTCAGTGATCACAACACATCCATCTCTATATGCGGAAGACCCTTATGCAACCTAAGATTTGCTGATGACATAGATCTTTTGGCTGGGAGCAGTAAAGAACTACAGGAGCTCACCGAAAAACTTGCAGACAGATCAGGTGCATATGGGATGGAAATTAGCTCAGAGAAAAGCAAGATATTGTTTAATACCTCAGCTGCCAGTATGGCCAACATCGCAATGAACCAACAAAAGCTGGAGGAGGTACATAACTTTAACTATCTAGGAGCAATTATATCCAGATATGGTACACGTGAAGCTGAAATTCGAGCTAGAATTGGGTCGGCAAGGGCTGCAATGGCGAAGTTAACCAAAATATGGAACAGCAAAAACATTATTCTGCCAACAAAGCTCAGGCTTTACAGAGCTCTCGTTAAAACCATTGTCCTTTACGGATGTGAGACCTGGACACTAATGGCTGCCATTGAAATCAAGCTGCAGGCATTTGAAAACAAATGCATGAGGAAAATTCTCCAGATCTCCTATTTAGAACACAAGACCAATGAATATGCTTGAGACAGAATAAACTCTATTGCGGATCATCAAGAAACCATCATAACAACAATTAAGAGACGCAAGATGACATGGTTCGGTCATGTACTACGACATGATACCCTGACAAAAATTATCCTTCAAGGCACTGTAGATGGGGGCCGGAGAAGAGGTCGACAACGGAAACGCTGGCTGGACAACATAAAGGAATGGACAAGCTGGCTGGACAAAATCAAGGAATGGACAGGGATGAAATTGCATGAATTATTGGCCGCCACTCAAAATAGGCATATGTGGAGATATTTATCTGTTGATGTGTCCATCCGCTCCCCCCAACGACCGCAACGGTCACGGGACTGATGATCATGATGAAAGATTATGTTTTTAATTTAGGCTAATAAATTCTTGGAGAATACGTGCAATGGATACATTTGCAAACGATCGGAGAATATATACATTACTAAATATTAGAAATGCTAGTAGGATTTAAAGAGAGTTTATTGTTAGGGAGTATCGGTGAATATGTTTGTAAAATAGAATAGAAATGGCTAACGTATTTCTGAATTGGTTGTGATGGATTATTTACGTAAAAGTTAAGTTTAGAAATGGTTTAAGGATTTGTTTACAAATGGATTAATTACACTTTATTGCATCCGATTTGGAGAATTTAGATGTTTCACATTTTATTTGGTTAGGAACAGTTGAAAGATTTCTTTATGGGTTAGTGTTTTGAAAAAAAAATGTATTGGTTAGGGTTATCAAAGATTTATGTATTGGTTAGTGTTATAAAATATGTTTTTATTGGTTAGGATTGAGAAAGATGTATTTATTGGTTAGGATTCAGAAAGATGTATTTATTGGTTAGGATTGAGAAAGATGTATTTATTGGTTAGGATTGAGAAAGATGTATTTATTGGTTAGGATTGAGAAAGATGTATTTATTGGTTAGGATTGAGAAAGATGTATTTATTGGTTAGGATTGAGAAATATGTATTTATTGGTTAGGATTCAGAAAGATGTATTTATTAGTTAGCAATGAGAAAGATGTATTTATTAGTTAGCATTGAGAAAGATGTATTTATTGGTTAGGATTGAGAAAGATGTATTTATTGGTTAGGATTGAGAAAGATGTATTTATTGGTTAGGATTCAGAAAGATATATTTATTGCTTGGGGTTATGAGAGATTTATGTATTTGTTTGGATGATGAAGTATTTCTGTATTGGCTATCTTTATGAACACATTCTATATTGATTTGGGTTATGCAAGATTTCTATATTGATGAGAGGTGTGAAAAATGTCTGCATTGGTTAGGGTTATGAGAGATGTCTGTATTGGTTAGGGTTATGAAAGGTTTCTGTATCGTTGTGAGAATTTCTTATTACGTGGACATTAAGTGACTACAAGTTTGTCAATAAAACTTTTCCAATTTGTTTTTAAACTAAAGAAATAAACTTTAGCAAAATCATTCGCATTTCCGTTAGACATTCTACAAATTAAACTGTCATATTTTGAATTACTTTTTAAAATTTAAATGCCACTAACATTTAATTTTAAAAAATTAATTAAAGGTTTTCATTCAATGAACGGCACGGTGTGCGAGTGGCATGCGCACTCGGCTGGCGTACAGATGGTCATGGGTTAATGTGAAGGCAAGAATTTGTTCCCGGGGCCTAGGGCGTTCCTGAGTCCACCCAGCTCCGAATGGGTACCTAACACTAGTTAGGGACATAGAGGCAGCTGGTAATGCGTGGAACCCTTATAGCCGCGACCAGTGAACGCTGCATCACTTGCCAACAGACTGGGATGGTCTGTGGCATTAATCTTTTGTATAGAAGGAGCGCCTGTAAAGATAAGACATTACAAGAGAGTGAACGTCTACAACACAGAAATAAAGTTGTCCATTTAGAAAAAGCCACAAAAAAAACATGATATACGATGCGATCTGCTAAACAACGAATTACCAGCAGAGCTGACCTTGACACTAAATGATGAGTTCTTAAAGAAAAGTGTGAGTGAATCACTGAGTTTTCACATACCAGTCCACAACATGTAATCATTCGGGGGTATACAGTTGTAAAGCAGATTTCCTGGACAGAACACCCGTAGTTACTGCTTCGACCAAAATCTCCATTGACATAGAATCTTGTAAGCATTGGTTGGCGTTATTTACAGAGAGTAGCTTTAATACATGAAATCATATCGATTGTTTATTTATATTCTTATCTACCCCACACCTTGAATCAATAAAAAAACATTTTGATATATCTGACTAATTAGTACATATTTACTATATAAGTTTAATACATTAGCATTTACTTATGTATACATTTATAAACAAAAATTATTAGATTTTCGTTCACAAAATGTTTCATCAGATAAGTGAGGACCTGGACACAGAATTATCTCTGGCCCCGACACAGAATTATCTGAGGGAAACTGTTTGAGATACTTCAATGGATCAGCTACCTTTAGAAAGGCAGAGGTAATTGTATTATTAAAATATTTGAAATAAAATAAAACCTTTTGACGTGAACATTTTATTCGTGTACTAGCACATATATAAATATGAAATATCATGGGCTTGTATTACCATTGGCTTGTACTGTCATGGGCTTGTACTACCGCGGGCTTGTACTGTCATGGGCTTGTACTAATATGGGCTTGTATAAACCATTGGCTTGTACTACCATGGGCTTTTAATATACATCCGTCATTCTTTACTTTATAATATTTTGTAACATGAATCCACTGTTCTATTTTATGTAATATTTTGTAACATACACTCATTGTGATTTATTTACAAACTTTTTAAACATAGTAACACGGTTTTTGTGCTAATATTTTACCCCCTTCTTTTACATACTGTCACAGTGATAATATTGTTTCCTTCTTTTTTAACATACAGGCATTGTGCAAAAAGAATGATGCTATTTTAGATGCCTTTAAATCATTGAGCCAGAGGCAGAACATCTTTAAAGAATTGAGAGACAGACAATCTGGTCAGTTTAAGGTTAAATAGTATTGAAATTACTGGTATTTTATCATATTTGGGATTGTTTCATAATAGAATATGCCACCTAACGATTGACAAGCAAAATATCAATCTTTTAGCCAAAATTAAAATTACTTGTTAGTGAAACGAACATTGCTTGATAACATAGGCATGGTTGTTTGGCTGGCGTACAAATATCGCGGGTTTTAATCTCCATGACGGCAGGGATTTGTTCCCGAGGTTGAGAGTGTCCCTGAGTTCACCCAGTTCCAAATGTGTACCTGACACTACATAGGGAAATAAACGCGGCTGAGTATTGTGAACTACAGCCCCCTCATACCCCTGTGAAAGCTACGTCACTTGCCAACAGAGAGGCATATTCTGAGAGTTCTTATCAGAACGTTGGACGTAATACTCCTCTGTATAGAAGGAACGTCGTTAATAGATTTGATAAGAAAGATAAATCTAACTCTGCAACTACTTTCTTTCATATAGAATGGATCAGCAATAAAGCTTTTAACTAAAATACAAAATACACAAACAAATTGCACAATTTGTTTGTGTATTTTGTAAACTACTTTCTTTGTACGATAGTTTGAATTCATAAATTAGATGTTGGTTTATATGGTATTTTTTTTTCATCATTACTTTTGAGTTACGTAAGCAAACATATTGTAACATATATACATACATACATACATACATATATACATATATGCATATATATATATATAATATATATATATATATATATATATATATATATATATATATATATATATATAATTAATGGTTTTGTTTCTGATCAGTTTGTGTTGGAGCCAATGATCTACAAGATTCTGCAATCTTCAGATGGATCGCCTATAATAAAAAACGATTAAGAACTTATTCACCGCTGTAGTCCAAAGAATCGACCAACATACTGGGACCACATACCTGTCTTGTGAGGAATACAAACCTTTTGCTGTTTACGTCATACTGTCACGTGGTGCATGATTACATGTGTATGAATGTATTCTCCGTTAGGATGATAGTTTAAAACGAATTTATTGACATGGTTATTTATAAGACCCAGGTATTCATTTTATACCATTGCATCAAATATATGCCTTTAAAAGTGTTATATTTATTTTAATACTAAATGTGTATGGAGGTAAGATTAAGTTTTCGACGTACATAACATGTATGTAGGTGTTCAATTTAATTTTAAAAATACATATATTATCATTGGTATATTGCCTATATTTTACAATATCTGAAAGAAATTATATTCATTTTAACATGTCTAACATCCGCAATATTTACTTTAGTATGTCTGATATCCAAATATATTTTTAAGTCTCTACGTTAGTATGTCTCATCAAAATCTAAGTAAGTAAGTTTGATATCATCCAAATCTACTTTAGTATCTACGCTTATATGTCTACTATCAGTATGATCATTTTCTTATGCAGTTCACTTTTAAACGTTCCTTTGCCAACACGCAGAAGTTCTTGCAGTAACTGTCAATGATGAAGCAACAGAAAGAAATGCCAAGATTATGCCAGTAGAGTTGTCGTACGTGAATAACTCTCAGCCTTATAAACTAGTTGGACAAAGATTTCAGGTCGCTCTTCTCGGTATTCGTCTGCCAACAAGGTGAACTATCTTTGTGTCTCCGCAAGGTGAACCATCTTTGTGTCTCCAACAATGTGAACCATCTTTGTGTCTCCAACAAGGTGAACCATCTTTGTGTCTCCAACAAGGTGAAACATCTTTGTGTCTCCGCCAGGTGAACCATCTTTGTGTCTCCAACAAAGTGAATCATCTTTGTGTCTCCACAAGGTGAAACAACTTTGTGTCTCCGCCAGGTGAACCATATTTGTGTCTCCAACAAGGGGAACCATATTTGTGTCTCCAACAAGGGGAACCATATTTGTGTCTCCAACAAGGGGAACCATATTTGTGTCTCCAACAAGGGGAACCATATTTGTGTCTCCAACAAGGGGAACCATATTTGCGTCTCCAACAAGGGGAACCATATTTGTGTCTCCAACAAGGGGAACCATATTTGTGTCTCCACCAGGTGAATCATCTTTGAATATCAGCCAGGTGAACAATCTTTGTGTTTTCGAAAAGATGAACCATCTTTGTGTCTCCACTAGGTGAATCATCTTTGAATATCAGCCAGGTGAACAATCTTTGTGTTTTCGAAAAGATGAACCATCTTTGTGTCTCCACCAGGTGAATCATCTTTGAATATCAGCCAGGTGAACAATCTTTGTGTTTTCGAAAAGATGAACCATCTTTATGTCTCCACTAGGTGAATC
Source organism: Ampullaceana balthica (assembly GCA_944989445.1). Taxonomy (NCBI): domain Eukaryota; kingdom Metazoa; phylum Mollusca; class Gastropoda; family Lymnaeidae; genus Ampullaceana; species Ampullaceana balthica. The sequence goes on along the minus strand of CALYLW010002384.1, from coordinate 13,825 downwards.
ATCTTTGAATATCAGCCAGGTGAACAATCTTTGTGTTTTCGAAAAGATGAACCATCTTTGTGTCTCCACCAGGTGAATCATCTTTGAATATCAGCCAGGTGAACAATCTTTGTGTTTTCGAAAAGATGAACCATCTTTGTGTCTCCACTAGGTTAATCATCTTTGAATATCAGCCAGGTGAACAATCTTTGTGTTTTCGAAAAGATGAACCATCTTTGTGTCTCCACCAGGTGAAACATCTTTGTGTATCCAACTAGGTGAACCATATTTGTGTCTCCAACAAGGTGAACAATGTTTGTGTCTCCACCAGGTGAACCATCTTTGTGTCTCCACCAAGGTGAACCATCTCTGTGTCTCAACCAAGGTGAACCATGTTATGTCTCCACCAAGTTGAACCATCTTTGTGACTCCACCAGGTGAACCATCTTGGTGTCTCCAACCTGTGAACCATGTTTGTGTCTCAACAAAGGTGAACAATCTTTTTGTGTCCACCATGTGAAACATCTTTGTGTCTCAACTAAGGTGAACCATCTTTGCGTCTCCACCAATGTAGAAAATCTTTGTGTCTCCACCAAGTTGAACCATCTTTATGACTCCATCAAGGTGAACCATCTTTGTGTCTCAATCAAGGTGAACCATCTTTTTGTATCCAGCAAGTTGAATCATCTTTGTGTCTCCATCAGGTAAACAATCTTTTTGTCTCCGCCAGGTGAACCATCTTTGTGTCTCCACCAAGGTGAACAATCTTTGCGTCTCCACCAGGTGAACAATCTTTGTGTCTCCATCAGGTGAACCATCTTTTTTGCTCCGATAAGATGAACCATATTTGTGTCTCCACCAGGTGAATCATCTTTGTGAATCCGCCAATTGAACCATCTTTGTGTTTTTGATAAGGTGAACCATCTTTGTGTCTCCACCAGATGAAACATATTTGTTTCTCCACCAAGGTGACCCATCTTTGTGTCACCTCTAAGTTAAACATGTTTGTGTCTCCACCAGGTGAAACATCTTTGTGTCTCAACCAAGGTGAACAATCTTTGTATCTCCACCAAATTGAACAATCTTTTTGTCTGAACCAAGTTGAACCATCTTTGTTGTCTCCACCAAGGTGAACAAAATTTTTTTGTTTTCCACCGAAGTGAACCATTTTTGTTTCTCCAGCAAGTGAACCATCTTTGTGTCTCCGCCAAGGTAAACCATCTTTGTTGTCTCCACCAAGATAAACCATCTATGTGTCTCCACCAAGTTGAACCATCTTTTTATCTCCACCAAGGTGATTCATCTGTGTGTCTCCACAAAGGTGAACAATCTTTGTTTCTCCAACAAGATGAACCATCTTTGTGTCTCCACCAGGTGAAACATCTTTTTGTCTCCACCAAGGTGAACAATATTTTTTTGTTTTCCACCGAAGTGAACCATCTTTGTTTCTCCAGCAAGTGAACCATCTTTGTGTCTCCGCCAAGGTAAACCATCTTTGTTGTCTCCACCAAGATAAACCATCTATGTGTCTCCACCAAGTTGAACCATCTTTTTATCTCCACCAAGGTGATTCATCTGTGTGTCTCCACCAAGGTGAACAATCTTTGTGTCTCCAACAAGATGAACCATCTTTGTGTCTCCACCAATGTGAAACATCTTTTTGTCTCCACCAAGTTGAACCATCTTTGTGTCTCCATCAAGATGAACCATCTATGTGTCTCCACCAAGGTTAACCATCTTTGTCTCTCCGCCAAGGTAAACCATCTTTGTTGTCTCCACCAAGGTGAAATATCTTTTTTGTTTCCACCAAATTGAACCATCTTTGTTTCTCCAGCAAGCGAACCATCTTTGTGTCTCCGCCAAGATGAACCATCTTTGTGTTTCCACCGAAGTGAACCATCTTTGTGTCTCCAGAAAGTGAACCATCTTTGTGTCTCTACCAAGGTGAAACCTCTTTGTGTCTCCAGCAAGGTGAACAAACTTTGTGTTTTCGAAAAGGTGACACATCTTTGTGTCTCCACCAAGGTGAACCATCTGTGTGTCTCCACCAAGGTGAACCTTCTTTGTGTCTCCAACAAGGTGAACCATCTTTGTGTCTCCACCAAGGTGAACCATCTTTTTGTCTCCACCAAGTTGAACCATCTTTGTGTCTCAACCAAGGTTAACCATCTTTGTGTCTCAACAAAGGTGAACCATTTTTGTGTCTCCACTAAAGTGAACCATCTTTGTGTCTCCAACAAGGTGAACCATCTTTATGTCTCCACCAAGGTGAACCATCTTTTTGTCTCCAACAAGTTGAACCATCTTTGTGTCTCCAGCAAGGTGAACCATCTTTTTGTTTAGGCTAAGTTGAACCATCTTTGTGCCCCAAACAAGGTGAACCATCTTTGTGTCTCCACCAAGGTGAAACATCTTTGTGTCTCCACCAAGGTGAACCATTTTTTGTCTCCACCAAAGGGAACCATCTTTGTGTATCCATCGAGGTGAACCATATTTGTGTCTACAGCAAGGTGAACCATCTTTGTGTCTCCCCCAAGGTGAACCATCTTTGTGTCTCCTTCAAGGTGAACCATCTTTTTGTCTTTACCAAAGTGAATGATATTTTTGTCTCCGTCAGGTGAACCATCTTTTTCTCTCCGCCAGGTTGAACCATCTTTGTGACTCCACCAAGGTGTACCATCCTTGTGTTTCCAATGAAATGAACCACCTTTGTGTTTCCAGCAAGGTGAACCATCTTTGTGTCTCTACGAAATGAACCATATTTGTGTCTCTACCAAGCTGAACCATCGTTGTGTCTCCGCCAAGGTGAACCATCTTTGTGTCTCCACCAAGGTGAATCATCTTTGTGTCTCCATCAAGGTGAACCATCTTTGTGTCTCCATCAAGGTGAACCATCTTTGTGTCTTCGCCAACGTGAACCATATTTATGTCTCCACCAAGGTGAACCATTTTTATGTCTCCATCAAGTTTAACCATCTTTTTGTCTCCACTGAGATGAACCATATCTGTGTCTCCACCAGGTGAACAATCTTTGTGTCTCCACGAAGGTGAACCATCTTTGTGTCTCCACCAAGGTGAAACATCTTTGTGTCTCCATCAAGGTTAACTATCTTTGTGTCTCCACCAAGGCGAACCAACTTTGTGTCTCCACCAAGGTGAACCATCTTTGTGTCTCCACCAAGGTGAACAATCTTTGTGTCTCCACCAAGGTGAGCCATCTTTAGGTCTCCACCAAGGTGAACCATCTTTGTGTCTCCACCAAGTTAACAATCTTTGTGTCATCATCAAGGTGAACCATCGTTGTGTCTCCGCCAAGGTGATCCATCTTTCAGTCTCCATAAAGGTGAAACATCTTTGTGTCTCCATCAAGGTGAACCATCTTTGTGTCTTCACCAAGGTGAACCATATTTATGTCTCCACCAAGGTGAACCATTTTTATGTCTCCATCAAGGTTAACCATCTTTTTGTCTCCACTGAGATGAACCATCTTTGTGTCTCCACCAAGGTGAACTATCTTTGTGTCTCCATCAAGGTGAACCATCTTTGTGTCTCCGCCAAGGTAAACCATCTTTGTTGGGTGTCTCCCCACACCACACTATATATAGACCGTCTCCTCACACCACACTATATATAGGTCGTCTCCCCACACCACACTATATATAGGTCGTCTCCCCACACCACACTATGTATAGGTCATCTCTCTACACCACACTATATATAGGTCATCTCCTCACACCAAACTTTATATAAAGTAATGGGGGTGAGACTGAAATCATGCTTGGGAAATGTATAATATAAAAAAACAGGGTATTAGTAGGCCAGACAACACGTAATACAACAGCGAACGTTTCGGCAAAGAGGCTTCCTCAACGGACAAATAGTACACACATGAAACGAATAACACGAAATAATAATTAAAAAACACTTAGCTGCGGGGAAATCCAAGCAGTCCAGTAGGGATAAAGTAAGAAGAGAAAAGTAAGAGCTTATATAGGAAAGGATAGGGTGGGTGTGGCCAATCAATCAGCTTGTCAGTGCGAACACTACGTTGATCCCATTTGGTTTAAGAGTGCAATACTCATGGATTAGTCTATTCTCCAGACTGACCCGGCCGGGTGTGTTTGTACAGGAAACCAAGGCGGTGACAGACATGTCATCGACGTCCATGTGGTCACGTCCATTGAAGTGTCGGGAGACAGGACATTGTTTGTCTTGTTTAATGGCACGTACATGCTCAGCGATGTAGCACGAGAGTAACCTCCCCGTCTCACCAATGTACTTCAAAGGACAGCGCTTACACACAATGGTGTAGACCACATTGCAGCTGGTACAAAGATAGCCATTCCTAATCTTGAATACCCCCTTAGGGAAGAGATGACCTTAACTTTCGCTGTTGTGTTACGTCTTGTATGGCCTACTAATACCCTGTTTTTTTTATTATAAATTTACCCAAACTTTATATAGGTCGTCTCCCCACACTACACTATATATAGGTCGTCTGTACACACCACAAAACTATATATAGGTCGTCTCCCCGCACTACACTATATATAGGTCGTCTGTCCACACCACACTATATATTGGTCGTCTCCCCACACCACACTATATATAGGTCGTCTGTCCACACCACACTATATATTGGTCGTCTGGCCTCATGAACCATCATTGATCGACTAAAACTTGTAACTATTAGCTGAACATGTGAACTGTTTTCATGTACCTGCATGACGAGAGTTCACATTAAATGTTACTAAATTTTTTGACCAGTGATTCTCAAACTTTGACAACTACAATTTTTACCAGTGGTTTTAATATCTTGACACCGACATTTGTGACCAGTGATTCTCATACCTTGGCTCCAACAATTGTGACCAGTGATTCTGATACCTTGAAACCAAGTTTGTGAATGGGGTGAAATGTAAAATATTTTTGTAATACTCCATTTTTGCTTTGATTAATAATCTTTTTGGATCCCTTTTTGTGTGAAAAATTTAATGATTTAAAAATACCCCAACTCATGTTAAAGATACAATTTTATTATTGTATGTAACTTATTTACTTTAAAAGTGACCGGACGGAAGTGAATTCAATTAAAACTTTGTCAGTTCAACAATGTGTTTGTTCGTTTGTTTGTCTATTTATTGTTTTATTTTTTTTATTTTTACCTCACGGTTTGTCTAAATTAAACCTGCCAGCAAAGTATGACACACATAACTGAACTGAGAATAATGTTAATAATTAATGTTCTTGATTATTTGTTCAGTCAAGACGATAAATGAAGAGAGAAAGTCGATGATTATTTATTGTTAAAAAAACAAAGAAATTGTTTTTAAAAAGCCGATGAAGTTATGATGAATTTATACATAGAAATGCATGACGTCAAGCAGTGAAAGTCAGAAACTTGAAGCTATTAGGCCGACGTCCATCATCTCTACCAGGACCATCACCGTCATTGGAGCATGGAATGTACGCACGATGTATGAGACTGGTAAAACAACACACATAGCCACTGAGATGAGGAACAATAAAGTATAAACTAGGAATCGGATAAAAGAGATGGACTGGATGTGGAGAGAAAAATCACAGGAGAGATGCTGTTATTTTTTAAGGACTTATGCAATACAATGACATCCTTTTGTGTTTAAACTTCCATTTTATAAAAGTTTGAATTTTGTTATCGTGTTGGTTTTTATGGTTTATATAGATAAGCCATGCAAGACGGGAAGAACGAGAAATTGTATAAGTTTGTTTTTTCCTTGCATATGAAACAAGGAAAGTAATTTTCATCCTTATGTCTATCAAAGTGTTAACTTAAAATGTGTATGTGTTGTATTTTCCAATTTGAATTTAATGGCTCATGTATTATTACTACTTTCAACTGTGTTTTCTATCCTCCTGTTTTTAAGTTAGTGCTAACATTATGGTGTTACGTTTTCTGTACGTTTTGTAAAGAGATTTTTATAACATATAAAGTTGTTAACGTTTATAGATTTTTTGAGATAAATGTAAATGTATTATATGATCGTCTACCTATATTAGACTTACAATTGAGTTTTTCAACTGGAGATTTGCGTTTTTGTGATACTAGTCAAATGTTAGCAAAATAACTGTTACAGCTAATGTTAAAACTAGATAACTGTTACAGCTAATGTTAAAACTAGATAACTGTTACAGCTAATGTTAAAACTAGATAACTGTTACATCTAATGTTAAAACCACATAACTGTTACAGCTAATGTTAAAACAAGATAACTGCTACAGCTAATGTTAAAACCAGATAACTGTTACAGCTAATGTTAAAACTAGATAACTGTTACAGCTAATGTTCAAAACTAGATAACTGTTACAGCTAATGTTAAAATTAGATAACTGTTACAGCTAATGTTAAAACTAGATAACTGTTACAGCTAATGTTAAAATTAGATAACTGTTACAGCTAATGTTAAAACTAGATAACTGTTACAGCTAATGTTAAAACCAGATAACTGTTACAGCTAATGTTAAAACTAGATAAATGTTACAGCTAATGTTAAAACTATATAACTGTTACAGCTAATGTTAGAAACTAGATAACTGTTACAGCTAATGTTAAAACTAGATAAATGTTACAGCTAATGTTAGAACCAGATAACTGTTACAGCTAATGTTAAAACTAGATAACTGTTACAGCTAATGTTAAAACTAGATAACTGTTACAGCTAATGTTAAAACTAGATAACTGTTACAGCTAATGTTAAAACTAGATAACTGTTACAGCTAATGTTAAAACTAGATAACTGTTACAGCTAATGTTAAAACCAGATAACTGTTACAGCTAATGTTAAAACTAGATAACTGTTACAGCTAATGTTAAAACTAGATAACTGTTACAGCTAATGTTAAAACTAGATAACTGTTACAGCTAATGTTAAAACTAGATAACTGTTACAGCTAATGTTAAAACTAGATAACTGTTACAGCTAATGTTAAAATTAGATAACTGTTACAGCTAATGTTAAAACTAGATAACTGTTACAGCTAAAGTTAAAACTAGATAACTGTTACAGCTAATGTTAAAACTAGATAACTGTTACAGCTAATGTTAAAACTAGATAACTGTTACAGCTAATGTTAAAACTAGATAACTGTTACAGCTAATGTTAAAAATAGATAACTGTTACAGCTAATGTTAAAACTAGATAACTGTTACAGCTAATGTTAAAACTAGATAACTGTTACAGCTATTGTTAAAACTAGATAACTGTTACAGCTAATGTTAAAACTAGATAACTGTTACAGCTAATGTTAAAACTAGATAACTGTTACAGCTAATGTTAAAGCTAGATAACTGTTACAGCTAATGTTAAAGCTAGATAACTGTTACAGCTAATGTTAAAACTAGATAACTGTTACAGCTAATGTTAAAACTAGATAACTGTTACAGCTAATGTTAAAACTAGATAACTGATACAGCTAATGTTAAAACTAGATAACTGTTACAGCTAATGTTAAAATTAGATAACTGTTACAGCTAATGTTAAAACTAGATAACTGTTACAGCTAATGTTAAAACTAGATAACTGTTACAGCTAATGTTAAAACTAGATAACTGTTACAGCTAATGTTAAAACTAGATAACTGTTACAGCTAATGTTAAAACTAGATAACTGTTACAGCTAATGTTAAAAATAGATAAGTGTTACAGCTAATGTTAAAACTAGATAACTGTTACAGCTAATGTTAAAACTAGATAACTGTTACAGCTATTGTTAAAACTAGATAACTGTTACAGCTAATGTTAAAACTAGATAACTGTTACAGCTAATGTTAAAACTAGATAACTGTTACAGCTAATGTTAAAACCAGATAACTGTTACAGCTAATGTTAAAACTAGATAACTGTTACAGCTAATGTTAAAACTAGATAACTGTTACAGCTAATGGTAAAACCAGATAACTGTTACAGCTAATGTTCAAGCTAGATAACTGTTACAGCTATTGTTAAAACTAGATAACTGTTACAGCTAATGTTAAAACCAGATAACTGTTACAGCTAATGTTAAAATTAGATAACTGTTACAGCTAATGTTAAAACTAGATAACTGTTACAGCTAATGTTAAAACTAGATAACTGTTACAGCTAATGTTAAAACTAGATAACTGTTACAGCTAATGTTAAAACTAGATAACTGTTACAGCTAATGTTAAAACTAGATAACTGTTACAGCTAATGTTAAAATTAGATAACTGTTACAGCTAATGTTAATACTAGATAAGTGTTACAGCTAATGTTAAAACTAGATAACTGTTACATCTAATGTTAAACCTAGATAACTGTTACAGCTAATGTTAAAACTAGATAACTGTTACAGCTAATGTTAAAACTAGATAACTGTTACAGCTAATGTTAAAACTAGATAACTGTTACAGCTAATGTTAAAACTAGATAACTGTTACAGCTAATGTTAAAATTAGATAACTGTTACAGCTAATGTTAAAACTAGATAACTGTTACAGCTAATGTTAAAACTAGATAACTGTTACAGCTAATGTTAAAACTAGATAACTGATACAGCTAATGTTAAAACTAGATAACTGTTACAGCTAATGTTAAAATTAGATAACTGTTACAGCTAATGTTAAAACTAGATAACTGTTACAGCTAAAGTTAAAACTAGATAACTGTTACAGCTAATGTTAAAACTAGATAACTGTTACAGCTAATGTTAAAACTAGATAACTGTTACAGCTAATGTTAAAACTAGATAACTGTTACAGCTAATGTTAAAAATAGATAACTGTTACAGCTAATGTTAAAACTAGATAACTGTTACAGCTAATGTTAAAACTAGATAACTGTTACAGCTAATGTTAAAACTAGATAACTGTTACAGCTAATGTTAAAACTAGATAACTGTTACAGCTAATGTTAAAACTAGATAACTGTTACAGCTAATGTTAAAAGCTAGATAACTGTTACAGCTAATGTTAAAGCTAGATAACTGTTACAGCTAATGTTAAAACTAGATAACTGTTACAGCTAATGTTAAAACTAGATAACTGTTACAGCTAATGTTAAAACTAGATAACTGTTACAGCTAATGTTAAAACTAGATAACTGTTACAGCTAATGTTAAAATTAGATAACTGTTACAGCTAATGTTAAAACTAGATAACTGTTACAGCTAATGTTAAAACTAGATAACTGTTACAGCTAATGTTAAAACTAGATAACTGTTACAGCTAATGTTAAAACTAGATAACTGTTACAGCTAATGTTAAAACTAGATAACTGTTACAACTAATGTTAAAACTAGATAACTGATACAGCTAATGTTAAAACTAGATAACTGTTACAGCTAATGTTAAAACTAGATAACTGTTACAGCTAATGTTAAAAATAGATAACTGTTACAGCTAATGTTAAAACTAGATAACTGTTACAGCTAATGTTAAAACTAGATAACTGTTACAGCTAATGTTAAAACTAGATAACTGTTACAGCTAATGTTAAAACTAGATAACTGTTACAGCTAATGTTAAAACTAGATAACTGTTACAGCTAATGTTAAAACTAGATAACTGTTACAGCTAATGTTAAAACTAGATAACTGTTACAGCTAATGTTAAAACTAGATAACTGTTACAGCTAATGTTAAAACCAGATAACTGTTACAGCTAATGTTAAAACTAGATAACTGTTACAGCTAATGTTAAAACTAGATAACTGTTACAGCTAATGTTAAAACTAGATAACTGTTACAGCTAATGTTAAAACTAGATAACTGTTACAGCTAATGTTAAAACTAGATAACTGTTACAGCTAATGTTAAAAACTAGATAACTGTTACAGCTAATGTTAAAACTAGATAACTGTTACAGCTAATGTTAAAACTAGATAACTGTTACAGCTAATGTTAAAACTAGATAACTGTTACAGCTAATGTTAAAACTAGATAACTGTTACAGCTAATGTTAAAACTAGATAACTGTTACAGCTAATGTTAAAGCTAGATAACTGTTACAGCTAATGTTAAAACTAGATAACTGTTACAGCTAATGTTAAAACTAGATAACTGTTACAGCTAATGTTAAAACTAGATAACTGTTACAGCTAATGTTAAAACTAGATAACTGTTACAGCTAATGTTAAAAGCTAGATAACTGTTACAGCTAATGTTAAAGCTAGATAACTGTTACAGCTAATGTTAAAACTAGATAACTGTTACAGCTAATGTTAAAACTAGATAACTGTTACAGCTAATGTTAAAACTAGATAACTGATACAGCTAATGTTAAAACTAGATAAACTGTTACAGCTAATGTTAAAACTAGATAACTGTTACAGCTAATGTTAAAACTAGATAACTGTTACAGCTAATGTTAAAACTAGATAACTGTTACAGCTAATGTTAAAACTAGATAACTGTTACAGCTAATGTTAAAACTAGATAACTGTTACAGCTAATGTTAAAACTAGATAACTGTTACAGCTAATGTTAAAACTAGATAACTGTTACAGCTAATGTTAAAACTAGATAACTGTTACAGCTAATGTTAAAACTAGATAACTGTTACAGCTAATGTTAAAACTAGATAACTGTTACAGCTAATGTTAAAACTAGATAACTGTTACAGCTAATGTTAAAACTAGATAACTGTTACAGCTAATGTTAAAACCAGATAACTGTTACAGCTAATGTTAAAACTAGATAACTGTTACAGCTAATGTTAAAACCAGATAACTGTTACAGCTAATGTTAAAACTAGATAACTGTTACAGCTAATGTTAAAACTAGATAACTGTTACAGCTAATGTTAAAACTAGATAACTGTTACAGCTAATGTTAAAACTAGATAACTGTTACAGCTAATGTTAAAACCAGATAACTGTTACAGCTAATGTTCAAAACTAGATAACTGTTACAGCTAATGTTAAAACTAGATAACTGTTACAGCTAATGTTAAAACCAGATAACTGTTACAGCTAATGTTAAAACTAGATAACTGTTACAGCTAATGTTAAAACTAGATAACTGTTACAGCTAATGTTAAAACTAGATAACTGTTACAGCTAATGTTAAAACTAGATAACTGTTACAGCTAATGTTAAAACTAGATAACTGTTACAGCTAATGTTAAAACTAGATAACTGTTACAGCTAATGTTAAAACTAGATAACTGTTACAGCTAATGTTAAAACTAGATAACTGTTACAGCTAATGTTAAAACTAGATAACTGTTACATCTAATGTTAAACCTAGATAACTGTTACAGCTAATGTTAAAACTAGATAACTGTTACAGCTAATGTTAAAACTAGATAACTGTTACAGCTAATGTTAAAACTAGATAACTGTTACAGCTAATGTTAAAACTAGATAACTGTTACAGCTAATGTTAAAATTAGATAACTGTTACAGCTAATGTTAAAACTAGATAACTGTTACAGCTAATGTTAAAACTAGATAACTGTTACAGCTAATGTTAAAACTAGATAACTGATACAGCTAATGTTAAAACTAGATAACTGTTACAGCTAATGTTAAAACTAGATAACTGTTACAGCTAATGTTAAAACTAGATAACTGTTACAGCTAAATGTTAAAACTAGATAACTGTTACAGCTAATGTTAAAACTAGATAACTGTTACAGCTAATGTTAAAACTAGATAACTGTTACAGCTAATGTTAAAACTAGATAACTGTTACAGCTAATGTTAAAAATAGATAACTGTTACAGCTAATGTTAAAACTAGATAACTGTTACAGCTAATGTTAAAACTAGATAACTGTTACAGCTATTGTTAAAACTAGATAACTGTTACAGCTAATGTTAAAACTAGATAACTGTTACAGCTAATGTTAAAACTAGATAACTGTTACAGCTAATGTTAAAGCTAGATAACTGTTACAGCTAATGTTAAAACTAGATAACTGTTACAGCTAATGTTAAAACTAGATAACTGTTACAGCTAATGTTAAAACTAGATAACTGTTACAGCTAATGTTAAAACTAGATAACTGTTACAGCTAATGTTAAAACTAGATAACTGTTACAGCTAATGTTAAAACTAGATAACTGTTACAGCTAATGTTAAAACTAGATAACTGTTACAGCTAATGTTAAAACTAGATAACTGTTACAGCTAATGTTAAAACTAGATAACTGTTACAGCTAATGTTAAAACTAGATAACTGTTACAGCTAATGTTAAAACTAGATAACTGTTACAGCTAATGTTAAAACTAGATAACTGTTACAGCTAATGTTAAAACTAGATAACTGTTACAGCTAATGTTAAAACTAGATAACTGTTACAGCTAATGTTAAAAATAGATAACTGTTACAGCTAATGTTAAAACTAGATAACTGTTACAGCTAATGTTAAAACTAGATAACTGTTACAGCTAATGTTAAAACTAGATAACTGTTACAGCTAATGTTAAAACTAGATAACTGTTACAGCTAATGTTAAAACTAGATAACTGTTACAGCTAATGTTAAAACTAGATAACTGTTACAGCTAATGTTAAAACTAGATAACTGTTACAGCTAATGTTAAAACTAGATAACTGTTACAGCTAATGTTAAAACTAGATAACTGTTACAGCTAATGTTAAAACTAGATAACTGTTACAGCTAATGTTAAAACTAGATAACTGTTACAGCTAATGTTAAAACTAGATAACTGTTACAGCTAATGTTAAAACTAGATAACTGTTACAGCTAATGTTAAAACTAGATAACTGTTACAGCTAATGTTAAAACTAGATAACTGTTACAGCTAATGTTAAAACTAGATAACTGTTACAGCTAATGTTAAAACTAGATAACTGTTACAGCTAATGTTAAAACTAGATAACTGTTACAGCTAATGTTAAAACTAGATAACTGTTACAGCTAATGTTAAAACTAGATAACTGTTACAGCTAATGTTAAAACTAGATAACTGTTACAGCTAATGTTAAAACTAGATAACTGTTACAGCTAATGTTAAAACTAGATAACTGTTACAGCTAATGTTAAAACTAGATAACTGTTACAGCTAATGTTAAAACTAGATAACTGTTACAGCTAATGTTAAAACTAGATAACTGTTACAGCTAATGTTAAAACTAGATAACTGTTACAGCTAATGTTAAAACTAGATAACTGTTACAGCTAATGTTAAAACTAGATAACTGTTACAGCTAATGTTAAAACTAGATAACTGTTACAGCTAATGTTAAAACTAGATAACTGTTACAGCTAATGTTAAAACTAGATAACTGTTACAGCTAATGTTAAAACTAGATAACTGTTACAGCTAATGTTAAAACTAGATAACTGTTACAGCTAATGTTAAAACTAGATAACTGTTACAGCTAATGTTAAAACTAGATAACTGTTACAGCTAATGTTAAAACTAGATAACTGTTACAGCTAATGTTAAAACTAGATAACTGTTACAGCTAATGTTAAAACTAGATAACTGTTACAGCTAATGTTAAAACTAGATAACTGTTACAGCTAATGTTAAAACTAGATAACTGTTACAGCTAATGTTAAAACTAGATAACTGTTACAGCTAATGTTAAAACTAGATAACTGTTACAGCTAATGTTAAAACTAGATAACTGTTACAGCTAATGTTAAAACTAGATAACTGTTACAGCTAATGTTAAAACTAGATAACTGTTACAGCTAATGTTAAAACTAGATAACTGTTACAGCTAATGTTAAAACTAGATAACTGTTACAGCTAATGTTAAAACTAGATAACTGTTACAGCTAATGTTAAAACTAGATAACTGTTACAGCTAATGTTAAAACTAGATAACTGTTACAGCTAATGTTAAAACTAGATAACTGTTACAGCTAATGTT
>CALYLW010002383.1:0-52347 GCA_944989445.1 Ampullaceana balthica | reverse complement strand
TTTTTGAATTCATTAGATCCTCCTGGCATGCCATCACATAACTTGGAACTTAAAATCGGAGCTCCTATCATACTTCTGAGAAATTTGGATCCCCCTAAACTATGCAATGGAACACGATTGAGCATCAAGCATCTCTTACCTCATGTAATAGAAGCCACAATTTTGACAGGCTGCGCCAAAGGAGAAGATGTCTTCATCCCAAGAATTCCACTCATACCAACAGATATGCCTTTTGATTTCAAGCGCCTCCAGTTTCCAATCAGGCTTGCATTTGCCATGTCTATCAACAAGGCACAGGGACAGTCTTTAAAAGTGGCAGGCATTGTACTTGAGGAAGCATGCTTTGCCCACGGACAGCTATATGTGGCATGTTCTAGAGTTGGGTCACCAAAAAATCTTTTCATTTTTGCACCAGACGGAAAAACCAAAAATATAGTCTATCGACAAGCCTTAATATAAGCAATATATAAATTACATGTACTTATTTTTAATTACATTTCAATTTATTTTTTAAATTGTTTTTCAATGAATGAATTGAAATATTTTTTTTAAAAATCTGTTGACTATTATTTTAATCGTGCGACGCCGGGTAACCCGGCTAGTATCTAATATAGATATTTATTATGCATTAATGAAGCTGGATTTTGTTGAAAATAGAATATGCAATTACTTTTGGGGCGTCTGAAAGAAAGACGGTGAAAGCCTTAACAATATACAATTTAATAGCCCAAGTTATAGGTTGGTTGGAGTATGGGTCCGTAATGCTATGACGTCATTTTTTGAGCTTATATTTTAATACAAGTTGTGCATCGGAAGGCGTGCAAAAAGGTGTGCAAAATAATTATAAATTAAAGAAGCGCTGTAAAAAAATATATTATATGACGTCATTGTTTTAGCTTATATTTTAATTTTGAAAAGGGAATGATGTAAAAATAGGATTTGAAGATTTATAATTATAAAATACTTTGTGTACATTTCAGAAAGTTTAATATTTTGTGTTTATCAAACAAGGATAAGTAACTTTGGCTTTTGACAAAAAAAGTAGGCACCGTAGGCACCCTACAGCTGCAGTGAGCACCGTAGGCGCCCTACAACCCCTATTATAAAATACTTTATGTGCATTTCAGTAAGTTTAATATTAAGTATATATCAAACAAGGATAAGTTAGTTGGGCTTTTGAAAAAAGTGGGCGCCGTAGGCGCTCTAAAAACAGTGGGCGCCGTAGGTGCCACGGCGCCCCAGCGCAACCTAGTTTATAATATAAACACCCTCAATTATCACTCAGGCCGTAGCGCTAAGGGACATCACTCTGCTTTTTTTAAAAATTGAAAATATAGACTTGAAAATCATAATCATTTTGCTTTCCAGATTAACATTAACCAAATCGTGTGGTAATTAGCACCGTAAAAAAATATTATATTACGTTTTTTAGCTCATATTTTAATTTTGGAAGAGGAAACGATGTAAAAAGAGGATTTGAGGATTGTTAATTATAAAATACTTTGTGTACATTTCAGGAATATTTCATACTTAAGTTACTTGGGATTTTGACAAAAAAAAGTGGGCACCGTAGGCGCCCTACAACCCCTATTATAAAATACTTTGTGTACATTTCAGGAAGTTTAATATTACGTATTTATCATACAAGGACAAGTTAGTTGGGCTTTTGAAAAAGGTGGGTGCCGTAGGTGCCATAAAAAGTGGGCGCCGCAGGCGCCACGGTGCCCTAGAACAACATTGTTATTAATAACACATTCTAATACTTTTATTACAATGCAACGAGTCTAATCTGATTGAAAAAATCAAAACTACATTGAAGAAATTTATCTTCAAAGTAGTGAAGCTATACTAAATACATGGGAGAGGAACGCACTAAGAAAACAAGTAATAAAATCTCGAATGAGTATTTAAACGCCATTTCCAAAAAGAATTTTCGATTTTTCTCAAGGGAAATCATTCTAGATTACATTAAAAGTCGATTCAAATAAGTAATTCTAAAAGTAAACACAATATGACGTCATATCCCCTCACGCTACATCACACCAAGAATGTGTCAATATAACGTGCACCACGCAACAATCTAACATAAGCATTCACAAAGCGGGAAACCCCATTAACTATAATTCTGGATTAAATTAAAAGTCATTTCAAATCAATAATTTTGAAACTAAACAAAACAATTCCTTTCACAAATTGCTGCAAAAATCACGGGAGCCTAATGAATAGACATTTTCCAAAAATCCGCCTTCAACATTGTTCTAAATATTATTAGCTATCGTTTGGCATTTATTTCAACCCGATAGATGTTATGGTAGGCGAGAAATTGACAAAATACTTATATTTTTTCGGGTTTTTTCCCCACAGGAAATCCAGTAAACCTTTTTGGTATTTTTTGGCCGTTGCACATTCTTGGGACCTCCTTAGCATATTTGCAAAAGACCCAAACCCTCTATCTGGTATGGTTCAGGAGGAGTCGCATGTGCAAGCTCTACAGACATTTCAAATATATAAATGCAATTTATCCCAAGGGAAATTGCGTTAGAAATATACGTAAGTGTCTTAAAATGACTTGGGGAAACAGTCGGAATCACGAAATATTTTTAGCTTGTTTGAAGACCCGCCCATTTGTCATTAATTAAAATCGACAAACTACAATCTAAAGGGCAACTGTAATTGATGCCAACGCGCATGACAGCAAATAGAGTTTATAGACAGAAACAAGAGGTAGAAAGCTAACAGGCCGACCGAGAACGCAGTTTATGGATGCGTTTGGGAAAGATCCACAAGCTGCTCGAGATCCGGCCACGGGGGCGAAAGACCGATGATCGGTTTGATTGGCTGAGCCGGCCGGAGCCCTCCTTACAAGGGCTATAGAACAAAATATGAGTATATTTAGGAGATTCAAACAATGTTTTTTGTTTATTAATGCAACCAATCCATTCAGCAAGATGCCTTAATTATTTAGTATATCAGTCCCAACAAGTCATAGTCAGTTCACGAGCAGAGATTATGTTAGGGAAAAGATAAAACAGGAGAATTAGTGTCTAAGTTTTTCATTCGTCGGAGAATCGGATCTACGTTCTCTTTTTATCAGTATTTAAAATAAATGAAATAGAAGAGCCTAAAGAATGAGAGTTGATCCCCTATTTACACATTTTTAATATTCAATTTCAATATTACACGGTTTTGTGTATGATGTTAGGCTTTGATAAATTTGTTTTACAATACTTTTCTGATCTCAAATGTCTGGAGCTTTAAGTTTAAGAAATATTTTTGTTTGATTGTTAAGTGTGTGTACTAACAAAGTGTTTCTATGGTGTGAAACTGGTGTTTTTCTTTTAATTTCTGTTCATGACGCCTTTTATAGTGATATGTAAGTAATTATCGGACACAGCTTTCAGAATATGAGTCATTATGTTTTTGAAATTGTAATTAAAAAATGAAAATAAATTATTTAGCATTCATTCATTAATGTGTCTTTTATTGTATCCAGAAATACCAAATACTAAATTTTTTGGACACCATTCAAAAGCAGAGGTTTGTTGTAGTTGTGTCTGCCAAAAAAGACTGTTAATGTATCACGGCACTGTAAGTCATTAGAACAGCTGAAGCTCTCTCAAAGAACCAGAGGTTATACAGAATAGGATTACGTTGAAGCTTTCAAATAAATAAATAAAAAAACACAAACGAATCGTGCAATCAAAACAAATAAATTAAAGCTTTATTTATACTTGTGTATTTGTCTGTAAAAAAATCTTTAATTTATTGTTTTCATCAAACGATTCGTGTATGTATTTTGCATTTTAAATGAAGTAGGAATTGGATCTTCATTTACATTGTGCAATGGCTATATGTACTTTCTTGTATTTATTGTCTTTGTAGTAATGTAATCACTTTTTGTTGTCGTTTGTTTGTTTATATTTTATATCATACGGAAACACACTAAAAAACGTACGTAAGGTTCAGTTATAAAAAAAATGAAGATATGATTTTGAAGTTTGGGTAGTTGGGCAATGCTTCCTCATCCACCTCTTCCTCAACCAATGATACCTCAGCCACTGCCATCAAACCGCTGCTTCCTGAACCAATGCTACCTCAACCACGGCTACCACAACCACTGCTACTTTAACCAATGCTATATCAGTCTATGCTTCCTAGATCACTGCTACTTTAGCCAATACTACCTCAATCACTGTTCCTATGAACTATTAATTTTTTATTTACCTAAAATTAGGTTTATAAAAGTTGGGTGTTTGATAATCAGCCTGAAATTTTTTTAGGTTTACTACAAATATATAAAACAACGAAGCTACCTTTTAAACCCTTAATTGTTGTACATCCTAAACGTCTCCTTCAAGCCGTCTATTAAAACACATCTAAATGCCCAACTAGACAGACTAAAATGAGATATGATATAAATAATCAACAAATTATGAGAATGCTTTGACTATAGATTCAACTAAAAATAAATTTTTATTTTGTATTTTTAGGTTTCTGAAATGTTTATTTATTAATATTTATCACTAACCAATCTTATTGAAGTTTACCGCTGATTATTAAAAGTTGCTTTAAAATCTATGTTATCTCTCTTTGATAGCGTGACATGTTCAAGGGATACAAGTTTATTTTATGAAGGCGATAGTCATTATTGATAGATTTCCCTTCTAACTCCTAATAAACAGCATTTTATATGTTAAAAACACTCAACTACATTTATTTATTTATCTAATATGGACTTTTGCTTCAAATCGTCGCCAGTTACACTTTATCTTTAACTTAGTGCAACACGAAAAAATGGTATTTTTAAAAATATTTTATTTTTCGACTGAATAACTAAACACATAATTGGAAATTCAATTGCCTGCAGAAAGACATACTTGGAATACTAGAAAACATTTTTTGTATATCTGTTAATGAATATTAATTAATTACTTTTTAGATGGCTAATATTTTACTAATATACCAGTCAGTGGCGTCACTAGGGGGGGGGGCGGCCCGGGTGACACCCATCAGGGGGTGACACCCGAGCCTAAAATTTTACTGTGTACGATTTTATGTCAGAAAACAAAAGATGACAATTTTTTTAATCTAGAAAGAAATTAAGAAATACAATGAAATACGTTAAACGCGAAAAATTCTTATTACAAAAATATCAGTTAACTTGCAATAATAAAACAGTCCCAACACACGAACAACATTAAAACAAATTAGGAAAAAAAAGAAAAGAAATAGTCGCAGCAGAGAGATCTTTAAAAAAGGCTGGAATGAAAGAGGCTGTGTCTTCTGTTTTAAAAGATATAAAACAATTTGGGCTTGGACACACCGACAGCTTGAACGAATCCCACCTCACGACTCCCTCCACCACAGTGGGGTGGGGGGGAATACGATTATTATCACCCCCCCCCCAAGAAAAAAATATTAAAAGATGGGTTTTCTTTGTTGATGTTTTTCTTTATGAAAATTATGATTTCAATGTCTTTGAGGTAATATTTTGTATATATATATATATATTTATTAAAGGCGTGAAAGCATAGATATGCCTGTTTATATACAGGTAGTCCTCCAGTTACAACGGTCCCATCCCGACTTACGCAGTTTTGTGCTTACGAACGCGCCCCCGAAAAGAATAGTATTACGCAATATCCGTATTTAAAAAAAAATTTCATGAGGTAACGAATTCTTTTCTCTATTTGAAATAACAAAAATTATTGAAAAATATGTATGATTATTATTTCAACCTACAACTTTCGTTTGCGAATTTTTCAAATGGCGAAGTTTTCAATCAAGTCAATAAAGCTGAGTAAGCTTACAAGTTCCTTTTCAATGCTCATTAGAGAGAGCATATTCAGCCTTTTTCTTCCCATGCAAATTCTAACTCATTATATATTCTTTTCAACTTTGAAAAGGATCGCTCTCAGCTGCAGTTTGATGTCATCATTGAAAGATAGATGCGAAGTGTACATTTGTAAAGGACTGTGTGCAATATAGCTCATTCAAAAGCAGCAAAATTTTTAGCTCTGTGCAAGTTTTTTTTAGTTTCGCTTTGTGCTAATTCCTTTTCCTTACCCTGGGGCTGGATAATAACTTTTTTAAGAATTCTGAAAATTGGACTCATTCTGAAGGTAAGCAGTCTTCGAAATAACTCATGAACCTACATGTGGAAGAAAATCAGAACCTCCGAGCCTAGTGCTCTTTACGGGTCTTCCCGGAAGACCCCCTTAGCCATCTGGCCACCAAAGGGACGTAACAGCTGAGGAACAAAAGCGGTCGCTACTGAAGCGGCCACCTGGGCATCCAGGACATACAGTCGAAGATGCCTCCCACTAAGTTGCCCTCACAAGGAGGTGGTGGAATTTCCTACTACGACCCGCTACCACTTTGGCGCCATCCCGGCAAAGCACACGGGTCTCAATGGTTAGGACCGCCGCAGACCGGGGGATCATCAAAGACCTACCTAGGGTGCAACCCCCACTGGAAGGTTTCTTCAGAGCTGGCGTCCAATGCGTTCTTCGCGGCACTTTTTGCTAATCCGTACTGGCGCTCCTGGCCCTAAACCGGCACCACTCGATGGCGTTGCTAGTAAATTGAGGGGGCGAAACGGTTGCTTCGTATTTACCCGACCCCTTCTTCGAAATCACTTGAATGTTCTTCCATTAACTTGGCTGCTGCCCATCGGGTGGCGAAAGTTCTGAGCTCAGTTAGGTTTGTAAGAAAGCCAAATTTCTCATGGATGTATTTATATGCACCTAACCAATGTTGTAGGGCTTAAGAAAGTTTGTCAAGGATTACCAGAAATACCTCAATCTTGAATTTTTTCTCCAGGAGAATATTGTTTAGTTGATGTCCCTTTATCAAACTGACGCTTTCTTTTTTGTTTGATAGTATTGAAGATTGTTTACACTGTTTTTACCACGGACTTTTCCTTTCCTTTTTCTTCATAGTAATAAAATTAAGAATGCTATTTTTAACAAACTCAATGAGAGACTTCCTTTCTAAAATTGTTTCCAAAATTTCAAGTAAAATAGCGACTTCCCGTTGTTCAATTTCCGTTAGAAATCCTTCTTCCTCAAGTCGGCAGCCACGTGGCTGATTTTCATTCGTTGCTAATTCTTCCAGTGCTGCGATATTCTCATGGAATGAGCTATTAACAGACCTTACAGCATAGTGTCAGGCTGACCATCTTGTGTCAGACAAGGCTTTGTTAGCATGTATCAATTTCATATGTTTTTGAAGTACCTGTCAACGATGAGTAGATGCAACAAGTCGGGTATAAAGATTTTGCAGAAGACAAAAAAATCTGACCGCAGTAGGACAACCTGCTGCTCTTTTCCCAACCAAATTAAAGGAATGAGCTGTGCACGGCACATAATGAGCTACAATGCACTTCTCACGAAGAATAGCCTGGTTTCCGTTATACCTCCTACTCATTTGCAGCATTGCCGTATGACTGTCCAAGGCCTTTTCAGGGATTCGTACAAACATAATGGCCTGCATATTTATTATACACTATAATTCATAAAAAGTTTTGGGGCCCTTAAATTATTGGGGACTTTAGCCCGTTCAGCACCCCCCCTTTTTTAAATCCACCATGGGGGGGGGGTCCACGCATCTGTGACGATGTGGTACGAGGAGGGGGGTGTTTAAGAAATGTGACGTCACATCAAAAACGCGAAACTTTAAATAAAAGTTCCCCATAAATCTTTTATTGTTTACCATTTATTTAAATACATTGTCAATGACTTCACGCGTGTTACGATATACAGTGCAGTATTACACATAAATTCATATTTAAATGACAAAAAATAATTTGTAGCATGCTAATTTTTATTGAGAAAATACGGCTTGGGGGAGGGGTGTCAAAGCGTTGTGACGTCATATCGTAAAAAAAGGGGTGGGGTCTAAGTTTTTGTGACAAAGTATGACGCTGGGGGAGGGCGGGATAAAAATCGGCAACCTCGCGTGACGTCATTTATGGACGGCCCCTTCAGTCGTGAAGGGGTGACACCATGAGCTACCGCCCCGGTTGACACCAACCCTAGTGACGCCTCTGATACCAGTCTCAATACAGCAAAAAAGTCCAGTAATAATATAAGATAAGATTTGATATTTGCAACACTTTCATGAAAGGGGAAAACAGTTGTGGCGAAAAAACCTGAAGTGTTAATCGATTGGAGTAAACAAATTAAATGCTACAATTAAAAAATTACTTTTTAGAATCACAATTTGTTAGCCCTGTCCCATCATCCCCTAAACCAGTGATATTCATCACACTTATTTCATGCCCATGAACAATGGTTATATTTTAATTTAACAATCATATGTTGCGAAGATATTAGGAATGTATTTGATTTATTTATATTAGTTTTACTGTGATGGACTCGCTGATCTGTTGATATCTTCAAACTTGTGTTTATAAATATTATATATATTTGTTTTTTACTTTATAAAAATTTTTATAAAGAAAAGCGCTATACTTAATATGAATAAGATGCGAGTTGACAATTAACATTATACTTATTCTACATTATTTTCTTCATTCGTCTTAATTTTCTTTTATAAAATCATTTATTACCGTCAATATTATTTCATCCTTTTATCTTTTAACGATCAATTTAAAGCACTTAAAAAAACAAATTTAAATAACCAACCACAATTCGAATAAATGATGGCAAGTAACCTCAATGTATTTCTCAAAATAAATCCACCCTAAAATTATGGTCCATCGGGATAATAGAAATCGTCACCATTCAATTCTCCTGTATGAAAATATAGCATTTTATCGGTCGGCTAGTCAGTTCGCTGATTTCAGTACTTTGTGGGCTTCGATGATCAAAGGTGGTGGGGAGGAATAGGTCGACCACAGAAAAAAATAATCACTTTAAACTTTAAAATAATAAGAATGTCATTGGGTTTTTGTTGTTACTTAACCCAGGAGATGGCACAATATTTGCTATCTTTATAGACGCTCCTTCTTTACAGTAGATTATTGCGTCCAACGATGATCCATGGTCTTGGTTTTTTATTCGAGTTTTAAATGTTGAAAGTGCGTTGATTTTCCTGATTCTATCAGGCAACACATTCCCGCGCCAGAATTCCAGACAATATTACGGGTTGGAGTGTCGCTGTGGAATAGAGAGAAAAGTATATATATATTAGGGCTGTTAACTATTAATTTAAATTTAATCGTTAATTTTTGAAAATATTAACGATTAATTAATTGTTAATTTCGATTAAAGCCAAAAATTAAAATGTATGATGTCATAAATAACAAGATATTAAACGTTCTTGTTAAAAATCTAAATAACACTGGAATGTCTCCTTTATATGTCATCTTTTAAATAAACGACGCAAAAAGAATGAGGGATTACATTATTTGGTTCAAGTGATGAGCGGGTCCAATATAAAGCTTGAAAAAAATTATTTTTCCAAAACGTCGAAAAATGAGAGGAAACCGCTGATATCTTTTTAAATCCTGTTTATTAACTCGTGGTGTCTGCTTGAGGCCTCTCTTGAATGCCGAAAAAACTTTGGATCGATTTTAAACCAACTTCCTCGTAAGCTAGTGAGCTGAAATTTTGCAGGCAGACTCGTCCCGATGATAAAAATAATGTATCAAAATTTCAGATCGCTCGAATGTACTGTAATTAAATTATTGAATTTTAATATTATCTCTATTTATCTCTATATAGCATGTCAGTTTTTACGGGAGAGGATCGCAGTGCGTATTATATTGAACGAACTTTTTTAAATCCCTTATATTAACTTCGAAATCTTGTCTCTCTCTATTTCTGTCGTCGTCATCTCTGTCTTCGGCGGGCGGAAAAACAAAAGTTAAAATTGACACACTTCCCGTATGCCGTCGAGCTGAAATTTGGCACATGGACCCGTGTCACCTAACAATGCATTGTATCAAAATTTCAGATCGATCGAACGTACCGTAATTAAATCAATGCATTTTTAGTTTATCTCTATACAGCGTATGTAATTCAATTTCATAGTTTGTTATTGTTTTATTTCACGTGACAGTTCAGTTCGCGCGTTGATGCGATGTACCGGCGTGCTTTTGTTTACATTTTACGTGTCACGCTGACTCGGTTCAGCGATCGGTGACAGAGACCTTTCTCCTCTCCCAACACCCACCCCCCACTCCGGTTATAAAGCAAATGGAAGTTAAGACAGATTCAGTCTGTAAATGTTTGTCGCGTTTTAACATAATCAATACTGTTAGTTATGTCTCATATATAAGGGATTTATAGTCAAAAACTTTGTTTTTACGGGGTTGTTTATTAAATCCCTTATATTAACTTCAAAATCTTGTCTCTCTTTCGGCGTCTCCTCGTACGTCGGTCGGGCGGAAAAATAAAAGTAATAAACAACCCCATAAAAACAAAGTTTTTGAATATAAATCCCTTATATTTGCTTTTAACCCGAGGGGAAAGGTCTTGTTACCGCGTCAGGCGTCGCGGACGGGCACGACAAACGACAGAGAGAGACGGTTCCTAACATTTACATCTCCCCTGCCGCTAAATATAGGTATAGGTTAGCAGACGACAAATAAAAATTCTAAAAATTGTGATTTATATAGATAAACTAAAAATGCATTAATTTAATTACGGTACGTTCGATCGATCTGAAATTTTGATATGATACATTGTTAGGTGAGACGGGTCAGTGTGCCAAATTTCAGCTCGATGGCTTCGCGGCAAGTGGGTCATTTATGACTTCTGTTTTTCCGCGGTTGGCGAACGAACGAACGATGAGACGGCGGTGAAGTTAATATAAGGGATTTAAAAATGACCCACTTCCAGTGAAGCTACCGATCTGAACTTTGGCACATAGACTCGTGTCACCTAACAATGCATCGTATATAAATTTCAGATCGATCGAACGTAACGTAATTAAATTAATGCATATTTAGTTTATCTCTATACAACGTATGTAATTCAATTTCAATGTTTGTTATTGTTTTTTTTTCACGTGACAGTTCAGTTCAGGCGTTGACGCCATCCGTCGATGTACCAACGTGCTTTTGTTTACATTTTACGTGTCACGCTGAGCTCGTTCCAGCGATCGGTGACAGAGACCTTTTTCCTCTCCCAACACCCCCTCCCCGATTATACAGCAGGAGTTAAGGCAGATTCAGTCTGTAAATGTTTGTCGCGTTTGAACATAATCAATACAGTTAGTTATGTCACATATATAAGGGATTTATAGTAAAAAAACTTTGTTTTTACGTGTTTGTTTTATTAAATTCCTTAAATTATTTTCACCGCAGTCTCTTGGGTTCGCGGTCGGTCGGTCGGTCGGTCGGGAGAGCGGAAAAACAAAAAGTAAAAAAATGATACACCGTGATGCGATCGAGGTGAAATTTTGCACATAGACTCGTGTAACCTAACAATGCATCGTATCAAAATTTCAGATTGATCGAACGTACCGTAATTAAATTAATGCATTTTTAGTTTATCTATATCTAATATATGAAGATGAAAGTTTGTGTGTTTGTTTGTTTGTTTGTTACCAATGGAATTCCACACCGTTGGACCCAAGATGCTGAAATTTTGCATGGGACTCTCATTTGACCCGGGACAGGTCATAAGCTATGTTTCAACCCCAGGTGACCACCCCTAGGGTAAGGGAGCCCATAATCAGAAAATGTAGAGCCAAATAAAGACAAAATAAATTCTCATTTTGATATTGAACAGCTTCATGCGGGCATTCAAAACGAGTTCATTTTGGTGCGTTATTTTTTACAATACTTTATTTTTAGCTGTGAGCTTTCAAAAATCTTTTATTGTCAAATTACGGTGCGCACCTTTTCGTGTACGCATCTAAAAGTGAGCAGTGTAATTTTATTATGATAACATTCATATTTGTTTTGGCCTTGCGGTACAAAACAGTGGCCTTTTATACAAATACTTTCTTGATATATTATAGATCTGTTAAAACTATTTCATTACATTTGTCACACGATGTATGGTATTTATTTTTAAATTAAGAGTTTTTTTATGTTGTTTCTAATGACTCAAATTTTAATTTAAACAAATACTAATTATGTGAGGGTATTTTATGTGGAAAGAAATTGCCCAAGTCAAAAAAGCTTAATCGTAATTTAGAGGAACTAAACGTTTGTTTTTCTTAAAATTTGTTGCGTGTTCTATATTAATTTTTCTTGCTTATTTTACTTGCTCAATCCCTTAAATTTAATTATTAAAGTTAATCATCAATGATTATTACATGCATATAAAAACCTACGACCAATGCTGTGTTTTTTATTACATAAGCTCTATAAATTTACAATTTAAACCTTTCTATCGGACTTATAAACATAAGCATATTAAACTCAATACAAGTGAACCTATAAGCAATTAATTAAGTTGGGCGGCGTATTGAATATGCCATGGTCATCACGCTGTAGCGGAATAACAAAAGCCATTTTAAAAATAGATGTTTAGTCAAATATAGCATCTTTTTTTCCTATTTCGTAAATAATTTATTTATTTTTCAGAAACTAAATCTGGTGTTTGAAATATAATTTACAAACTATGATGTCCCATCGGGAAACATGGTCAAAAACATACTTGAATTCCTTTTTAAAATTATACCTATTACATAAAAGCAGTAAATTTAAATAGTATAACATAGAGACAAATATAAAAAAGCAATATATATCATTTCCATATTAAAACACTAATAAATAAAGACTATCAAAAAGTATACAATTTATTTTTGGAGCAGTACTGCATTACAAGACTTCATTTTAAGCGCCCGCCTTTAAATTAACTTTCATTGACTAAAAATTGACTATAATTTTTTCACTTTTGTCCCTTTCTACAAAACGGTCCCATTTAGCGATGGATTCCAAAATCTTATATGTTGCTGTTTCACCAAGGGATTCAATTCTTTTTTGATTTCCGTTTTCAGATAAGACATTATATTTTGTAAAAAGAATTTTCCTGTTTTTGTTTCTGGAAATTAGATAAAGGGCGATTTTTACTCATTACTTTTAGTTCAGAGTTCAGTCGTGCTTAATTGTTTTTAGTATGATTCGTAAATTTTAAAGACTTTTAGTCAAATGGGAAGTTGGACCATTAGTGAGAGTGGGCTTAGGCTTTTATTAGTATAGAAAAGGGGAGGGCACTAAATGAAGTTAATCAAGAGAAATACAAAAAAATAAGAAGAAAGTAAATCGGTGCATACACATACATACTTAACAAATAACTATTTCAATATTTTCAACAACATAATAAAACTTGCTCATTACTATAAACTTACTTATTAAAGTTAAGAATCAATGATCTTGACATGCATATAAAGGCCTAGGACCTATGTTGTCATTTCATGTTTACATAATTTTATGTTTACATAAGCTAAACAAATTAACTATTTAAACTTTAGCTAACGAACTTATTAAGAAAGTCATTAAACTTAACACAAGTGAACCTAAAGATCACTAATTCCGTGTAGTTAGAAGCATAAAAACTCTGGGTGGTTGTTAAGTACACTTCCGTGGTGGTAACGAGCAAAAAAAATATTTAAATATCAATTTTCATATAGCCCATATAATGAAAAAAACGTCTTTGTGCCCCCGGCCCCACATGACTGAATTGCAACTTTTTTACACAAATGATCGTCGTGAGAGGCTACTCAACAACTTCCCAAAGTTTCATGCTTCTACCTACACGTGAAGTTGGAGAATTCAATTATTGATGAGTCCGTTTTTTATATAAGAAAAAAACTACATAGCCTATGACCTGTCCCGGGTCAAATGAGGGTCCCATGCAAAATTTCAGCACCTAGGTCCAACGGTGTGGCATTCTATGAGTAACAAAACAAACAAAAGAAACAAACAAACAAACTTTCATCTTTATATATTAGATGGGGTTTTCCCGCTTTGGGAATGTCAATGTTTGACTGTTGCACAGTGCGCACTATTTGACACATGCTTGTTGTGACGTAGTTTGGTGTGGGATGACGTCAATAGAGAGATATGCTAGAGGGGACGATTTTGTAGTGGAGAGCACGCACAGTGTTGTTATTATTTTGCTTGAAGGATTTCTTTGTTCAATTAAAATATATATATCTCTTCTGAATATTTTTTTGGATCTTATAATCAATACAAAATATCACTAAACAAATTATATATCCAAAACTTAAATTAACACTTCACCTGTTTTACAAATGTCTAAACACAATTGATGTGTCCGAATTAAACAAATAGTCATGGGGTAGCAAAATTTAAACTAATTTAATAATTTACTTATAAGTTACTTATTTATCTAAGTTACTTATAAGTTTATTGATGCTAAAAGAGAAAAAACCTTCAGTATGGTATTTAAGAAGAAAGTTTAACAAAGGGAAATAATTAAAAGCAGTTGTACACTAAAACAATATATAAGCTATTATGTTCCAATCTTTCTTCAGAGAAATCATGCCCCCAAAAAGAAAAACTCAATTAGGTCGTGTTTCTAAAACGGCAAAGAAGCAAGCCTTACATAGAGAAAATGAAACAAATGAACAAACACAGGCAAGACTTGCTGTTGAGAGAGAAAGAGTTTCAATCAGAAGAGCTAATGAAACCAGTGAACAAACACAGGCAAGACTTGATGATGAGAGAGAAAGAGTTTCCATCAGAAGAGCTAATGAAACCAGTGAACAAACACAGGCAAGACTTGATGATGAGAGAGAAAGAGTTTCAATCAGAAGAGCTAATGAAACCAGTGAACAAACACAGGCAAGACTTGATGATGAGAGAGAAAGAGTTTCAATCAGAAGAGCTAATGAAACCAATAAACAAACACAGGCAAGACTTGATGAAAAAAGAGTCAGATCTTCAATGAGAAGAGCAAATGCAACAAATGAACAAACCCAAATAAGACTTGCAGACCAGAGAAATGGAAATTTAAACAGAAGAAGAAATGAAATTCAGGAAGACCTAAAAGGTGCTGCTCATCAATATGACCCAGATATTCCATACCATCAACATGAAAAGGTCAACATTGGTGAGATGAACTTGATCTGCAAGCATTGCAGTGCATTTAAATGGAAAGATGAGCACCCTGGAATGTGCTGTTCCAATGGCAAAGTTAAACTAGAGACTCTGCAACATCCACCTGAGCCACTTGATCATTTGCTTCAAGGTGTATCTCAAACGTCTAAACGCTTCCTAGCCAACATCAGAAAATACAACTCATGCTTTCAAATGACATCTTTTGGTGCCAGCAAAGACATTCGTGAACAAGGATTCATGCCAACATTTAAAGTTCAAGGCCAAATTTATCACAGGGCTGGATCTCTGCTGCCAGCTGAAGGCGAACCTCAGTTTCTGCAGATCTATTTCATGGGAGACCAAGCTAGAGAAGTCCAACAAAGATGTGCAAACTTTCCAGACTTGCAACAAAATGTTGTTTTGGAGTTGCAAGAACTCCTACATGCAAACAATGCCTACCTTCACATTTTTAAGACAGCTCTAGAAAGAATGCCAACTGATGAATACAAAGTTGTGATACGAGCTGACAAAGCACCAAGACATGAACACCAAAGGCGTTTCAATGTACCAAACATTTGATGAAGTGGCCATTGTCATGGTAGGAAATGAATTTGACAGACGTGACATTGTCCATCAAAAGCGAAACAACCTTCTCCAAAGAGTTGCAGAAACTCATCGCTCTTATGATGCTCTGCAATACCCCCTAATGTTTTGGCAAGGTGAAGATGGGTACTCCTTTGGCATTCCTCAGACAAACCCAGACACGGGAAACAATGTTTTGGGTAAAAAGGTTACAGCAATGGACTTTTATGCATATCGAATCATGATTCGCAGTGGTGAAGATAACAATCTCTTGAAATTTAGACAGCTGTTCCATCAATTCATCGTAGATATGTACGCGAAAATTGAAAGTGAACGCTTGCTCTACATCCGTCTAAATCAAAAGAAGCTGAGAGTTGAAGACTACATTCACCTCAGAGATGCCATTGCAAATGATGCCAATCCAAATGATCTGGGGAAAATGGTTATCTTGCCAGCAACATTTACAGGAAGTCCAAGACACATGCATGAGTACACTCAAGGTGCTATGACTTATGTCAGAAATTATGGAAGGCCAGATTTGTTTATCACCTTTACATGCAATCCACTATGGCAAGAAATTCAGGCTCATCTTTTACCTGGCCAATCAGCAGTGGATCGACATGATTTGGTTGCTAGAGTCTTCAAACGAAAACTATCAAAATTAATGGGAGTCATTACAAAAAGTCATGTCTATGGTGAAACGAGATGCTGGATGTACTCAATTGAATGGCAGAAGAGAGGCTTACCCCATGCACACATCCTAATCTGGCTGATGAAAAAATTACGACCTAATCAAATTGACAATGTAATCTCAGCAGAAATACCAAACTCTACACAAGATAATTTTTTGTTTGAAATTGTTGTGAAAAATATGCTGCATGGACCCTGTGGAAACTTGAACAGAAACTCTGCTTGCATGGTTGATGGGAAATGCTCAAAAAAATATCCAAGGAATTTGATACAAGAAACTAAAACTGGTGAAGATGGCTATCCTGTGTACAGACGCCGTAAACCAGGAGATGGTGGTTTTACTGCAAAAATCAAAATGAAGGTTGGTTCAACATATCAAGAAATAAGAAATGGACAACAGATGGGTGGTTCCCTACACTCCAATTTTGACAAAAATGTTTCAAGCTCACATAAATGTCGAATCTTGCCAATCTGTCAAGGCCATCAAATACATCTGCAAGTACGTCAATAAAGGAAGTGACCAGGCGTTTTTTGGTCTTGAAGGAAACCAAGAGAATCCAGATGAGGTGCAAAAGTTTCTAATGGGTCGTTACATCAGCAGTAATGAAGCAGTCTGGAGAATTTTGAATTTCCAAATTCATGAACGGTATCCAACAGTTGTTCACTTGAGTGTTCATCTTGAAAATGGGCAAAGAGTATACTTCAACCAAGAAAATATATATCATCAAATTCTGGAGCCACCAAGAACAACTTGACAGCTTTTTTCAACTGTGCCAACAAGACGACTTTGCAAAAACCATTCTCTATTGTGTGGTTCCAAGGTACTATACTTGGAATGCTTCTCAAAAATTATTTAAACGCCGAAAACAAGGAGCAGATGTTGAATATCATCCAGGGATAAAATCTTCAGATGCATTGGGACGTGTGTACACCGTTCACTCCCATCTAATGCAGAATGCTTCTTTTTGAGGATGCTACTTCATGTTGTTAGAGGACCAACATCCTACACTGACTTAAAAACTGTTGATGGTCATGTGTGTGCTACATTTAGGGAAGCTTGCCAAATGCAAGGGCTACTAGAAAACGATCACCATTGGGTCTTGACCATGGAGGAGGCATGTACATCTCAATCACCTACCCGTTTGAGACATCTGTTTTCAATTTTGCTGACAACATGCTCTGTTTCATAATCCACTTGCTCTCTGGGATACATTTAAAACATATTTGAGTGAGGACATTATGTTGCAAACCAAGAGAGAGAATCAAACACTGCTAATTGAGTTCTCTAATGAGATTTACAACAGGTGTCTTATTGTTGTTGGAGGATTTGTGTGTATCAATGTCAGGAAGGAACCTTGACCAGTTTGGGTTACCAACGCCTCAAAGAAATGAAAACAATCTTCAGAATAGTTAAATTCTACGAGAACAAAATTATAACACAAATGAATTGATGGCCTATGTCTCAGAAAATCAACCACGTTTAGTTGAGGATCAAAGAGCTGCCTACATTCACATCTTAGAACTGGTTACCTCAAAAAAAAGGTGGAATCATATTCCTTGATGCTCCAGGAGGTACAGGTAAAACATTTTGTGATCAATTTGCTCTTGGCTACAATCAGACGAGACAAAGGTATTGCTCTAGCCGTTGCTTCTTCTGGCATAGCATCAACATTGCTTGCAGGAGGTAGAACAGCTCATTCTGCCTTCAAGTTACCTTTGAACATGAACCATTCTGAGAATGTAACCTGCAACATATCAAAAGGATCAGGAAAGGCCAAGGTACTAGAACAGTGTTCTCTCATTGTCTGGGATGAGTGTACAATGTCACACAAGCGAGCTCTTGAAGCCTTGAACAACACTCTTCAGGATTTAAAAGGAAACACAAAACTAATGGGAGGAA
Source organism: Ampullaceana balthica (assembly GCA_944989445.1). NCBI lineage: Eukaryota > Metazoa > Mollusca > Gastropoda > Lymnaeidae > Ampullaceana > Ampullaceana balthica. The sequence goes on along the minus strand of CALYLW010002383.1, from coordinate 34,189 downwards.
CATTTGTGGTATTAGCTGGAGATTTTCGACAAACTTTGCCTGTCATTCCAAGGTCAACACCAAGCGATGAGTTGAATGCCTTCCTCAAAGCTTCAACTCTGTGGAAACAGGTCAAGAAAATGACTCTGACCACCAACATGAGAGTCCATTTACATGGAGATAATGCAGCAGGCTACTTCTCACATCAATTGCTTCAACTTGGCGATGGAAAGTGGCAGGTTGACCCAGCATCAGGAACAGTTTCTTTCCCAACAAATTTTTGCACTGTAGCAAAGTCACTTGAAGAGTTGAAACTTGCCGTTTTTCCAAACATCCAAGACCAGTTTAAAAATCCTGAGTGGTTGTGCGAAAGGGCCATTCTTGCTCCAAAGAATTCAAGTGTCAACAGCATCAATTCTCAAATTCACAATTTTCTACCAGGCATTTCAAAAAACTACAAATCTATTGATACGGTTACAGATCCGGCCCAAGCTGTTTACTATCCAACAGAATTTTTGAATTCATTAGATGCTCCTGGCGTGCCATCACATAACTTGGAACTTAAAATCGGAGCTCCTATCATACTTCTGAGAAATTTGGATCCCCCTAAACTATGCAATGGAACACGATTGAGCATCAAGCATCTCTTACCTCATGTAATAGAAGCCACAATTTTGACAGGCTGCGCCAAGGGAGAAGATGTCTTCATCCCAAGAATTCCACTCATACCAACAGATATGCCTTTTGATTTCAAGCGCCTCCAGTTTCCAATCAGGCTTGCATTTGCCATGTCTATCAACAAGGCACAGGGACAGTCTTTAAAAGTGGCAGGCATTGTACTTGAGGAAGCATGCTTTGCCCACGGACAGCTATATGTGGCATGTTCTAGAGTTGGGTCACCAACAAATCTTTTCATTTTGCACCAGAAGGAAAAACCAAAAATATAGTCTATCGACAAGCCTTAATATAAGCAATATATAAATTACATGTACTTATTTTTAATTACATTTCAATTTATTTTTTAAATTGTTTTTCAATGAATGAATTGAAATAAAATTTTTTAATCTGTGGACTATTATTTTAATCGTGCGACGCCGGGTAACCCGGCTAGTATAATATATGTGAGAGCTCTGAGACAACTTCCGGATTAATATTAATAGTATTAACAGCCACAAAATGACAATTCCAAGTAAAATACAACCAGAAGAGCATAGAGGGAATTCAATTTGGCCACACCCCAGGCAACGGCTTTGAATGGCTGGCTAAACCTGGTGAGGGTAGCCGACGGGTCTCAAACCCTCGGTGATCTAGATATGTCTATCTATGCACGTGAAGACTGGATTCAGTGGACAGAGCGGAGGAACCACTAGTTGGTCAACGGTCAAAAAGGCGAATCTCAGCAAAGCGTTGTGGAACGCTAAGGGCATGACAAGACACACAAGACGTCATGGCCATCCACTGCACCCGTCTCCATCACCAGCCGTCTCGACTTAGTCCTGCCGCTGGATAAGATGGCCTCGGGCGAGAGAGTGAGATCGACGAACTGCGCAACTCCTTCTCACTTAAATCCAAGTCACCGCGCAAGTCACTTTTGTCATCCATCCCATACCAGCGGTCGAAACAAAAAGAAGAAAACGAGGATATTTCCTATCATATTGGGCGCATGGAATGTGCGCACACTCCTGTACAGAGTCGATGCAGACAGACCTCAGAGGAGAACAGCCCTGATTGGTAAAGAACTCGCTAGATATGGCATCGACGTCGCAGCCCTGAGCGAGACCAGGCTCGCGGGAGAAGGAGAGCTCTGTGAAAGAGGATCTGGTTACACATTTTAATGGAGTGGCAGACCCAGCGAGGAGTGACGTGAGGCAGGCGTTGGGTTTGCAGTTAAGACAACTCTTGTCGGAAAGCTGGCTGGACTTCCCAAGGGAGTGAACGACAGGCTCATGACCATGAAACTCCCACTGGCTGGAAAGAAGCACCTCACCATCATCAGTGCCTACGCTCCAACCATGACTAATCCAGATGACGTAAAGGCAAAGTTTTACGAAGAACTTCACACTGTCATTGCCGACGTTCCAAAGGCGGACAAACTCATCTTGCTAGGTGACTTCAACGCAAGAGTTGGCAAGGACAACGTTGCCTGGGAAGGAGTCCTTGGACACCATGGAGTGGGTCAATGCAACAGCAACGGTCTTCTTTTACTCCAGACCTGCGCTGAACTTGAACTGCTGATCACCAACACGATCTTCCGCCTCCCCACTCGTAACCGGACGTCATGGATGCACCCCCGATCGAAGCACTGGCATCTTATTGACTACGTCATCGTGAGGAAGAGGGACAGGCAGGATGTACGAGTTACCAAATCCATGTGCGGCGCTGAATGCTGGACAGACCACCGCCTCATCATCACCAAGCTCAACATCCGCATTCAGCCTAAACGACGCCCGCAAGGGAAGAAGGCCCCGAAACGGCTTAATGTTGCCAAACTGAATACCGACAGCTGCAAACAGTCCTTTGTAGATGCTCTGGAAAATTGCTTGAAATCCACCTCTCCGGGAAACCAGAGCGTGGAGGCAGACTGGGCATCACTCAGAGAGCTGATTTACTCCACAGCTACAGAGACCCTGGGGCCCCAGACCAGGAAACATAAGGACTGGTTCGATGAGAACTCCGAAGACATCAAGCAGTTATTGGATGAGAAACACCACCTTCACCAAGCATACCTCAATAACCCCAAGTCCACGGCAAGGAGAGATGCACTCAACAACATACGCAAGACTGTTCAGCAGAAGCTCCGTCAGATGCAGGACGATTGGCTCGGCAACAAAGCTGACGAGATCCAAGGCTATGCAGACAGGCGTGACTATAAAAACTTCTACGACGCCTTGAAAGAAGTATATGGCCCCACGCCCTCAGGATCAAGCCCGCTCCTCAGCGCAGACGGTAACACTCTAATCACAGACAAAGAGAAGATCTTGGAGAGATGGGTCGAACATTTCGATGACGTCCTAAATCGCCCTTCGACAATCAACGACGAAGCCATCAATCGTCTACCCCAAGTGCCCACAAACAAAGCACTGGATGACCCACCAACCTTGCTCGAGACCCAGAAAGCAATCTATCTTATCTCCAGTGGCAAAGCACCTGGCTCTGACGCCATACCAGCTGAGGTCTACAAGGAGGGGGGAACAGCCCTGACTGAAAGGCTCCATGAGCTGTTTCTCTTAATATGGCAGCAAGAGACGATCCCGCAGGACTTCAAAGATGCCACCATCATACATCTATATAAGCGAAAAGGAAGTAGACAGGCTTGTGACAACCACAGAGGCATATCCCTGCTTTCTATTGCAGGAAAGATCCTTGCCAGAATCCTGCTCAACCGCCTCACAGTGCACCTTGACCAAGGACTCCTGCCTGAAAGTCAGTGTGGATTCCGAAAAGAGCGAGGAACCATCGACATGGTGTTCGCTGCCAGGCAGCTGCTGGAGAAATGTCAGGAGCAGAACTCTGATCTGTTCTCCACCTATGTCGACCTGACCAAGGCCTTTGACACTGTTGGCAGAGAGGGTCTGTGGAAGATCATGGCCAAGTACGGTTGCCCAAGGAAATTCATCGTCTTGGTGCAACCATTCCATGAAGGCATGCAGGCCATAGTCCAGGACAGCGGGGAGTTTTCTGATCCTTTCCCAGTCACAAACGGAGTCAAGCAGGGCTGCGTCCTGGCACCAACACTGTTTAGCCTCATGTTTTCCGCCATGCTGACAGAGGCCTTCAGAGACGAGGATGTTGGTGTCAACCTGAAAAACCGCACAGATGGCAAGCTGTTCAACCTTCGGAGGCTCCAGGCAAAAACCAAGGTTATGACAGACATCATCAGAGACCTGCTGTTCGCTGATGACTGTGCCCTCAACGCTGTCTCAGAAGCCGACATGCAACGCAGTGTAAACCTGTTCTCCAGTGCCTGCACAAACTGTGGTCTGTCAATCAACACCAAGAAGACTGAGGTCCTCCATCAGCCTGCGCCTGGAAGACCCTACGTAGAGCCCAACATCACTGTCAACGGCCAGAGACTCAATACAGTGCACCGGTTCACATACCTAGGCAGCACACTGTCTCAAAATGTCACCATCGATGACGAAGTGAACGTCAGAATTGCCAGAGCCAGCTCCACTTTTGGCAGGTTGTACCCTAATGTCTGGAACAGAAGAGGCATTACCATCCAGACCAAGCTGAAAGTGTACAGGGCAGTGGTGCTCCCCACACTGCTATATGCTTGTGAAACTTGGACTGTTTATCAGCGCCATGCAAGAAAGCTGAACCACTTTCATATAACAAGCCGCAGGAAGATTCTCGGCATAAAGTGGCAGAACAAAATTCCAGACACAGTGGTACTGACCAAGGCAGGTCTCCCCAGCATCTTCACCCTCCTGATGCAGTGCCAGCTTCGCTGGGCAGGGCACGTTGTCCGAATGCCAGACGAGAGACTGCCAAAGAGAATCTTCTATGGTGAGCTCCAGTATGGCCAGCGGTCCCACGGTGGGCAAAAGAAACGCTTCAAGGACACACTGAAAGCCTCAATGAAAGCGTTTGCCATAAATCCAGACACGTGGGAACGAGCTGCAATGGACCGATCCACCTGGCGCTCTTCCATCCACGAAGGTGCCAGGTCATGCGAGGCAAACCGGATTACCGCCGCAGAAAAGAAGAGGCAAGCCCGAAAGACCCATGCTGTCAACCCTCCAGGAGATGTCGCACTCGCCCCCTGTCCCTTCTGTTCCCGAACCTGCCGTGCAAGGATCGGCCTAATCAGCCATCTGCGCACGCACAGAAAACCCTCGGATGACTAGAGTGGTCCTCGTCGTATCGACGGACGAACGAACATATAATATATGTAATTCAATTTCACAGTTTGTTATTGTTTTTTTCCACGTGCTAGTTGAGTTCAAGCGTTGACGCCACCCATCGATGTCCACACCCCCGTTCCCCCCCTTCCCTCGGTTTGAAAGCCAGGTGAGATCATTCGGTGTCAGTCTGTAAATGTTTTCTCGCGTTTAAACATAATCAATACTTTTAGTTATGTCTCATATATAAGGGAGTTACAATCAAAAACTTTGTTTTTACGGGGTTGTTTAATTTAAAATAACCTTTATATTAACTTGTGGTGTCTGCTTGAGGCCTTGCTTGAAAGCCTAAAAAAACTTTAGATTGATTTTAACCTCGTAAGCTAGTGAGCTCAAATTTTGCAGGCAGATTCGTGCCGATTATAAAAATGAACTATCGAAATTTTAGATCGATAAAATGTAATTTTATTAAATCAATGAATTTTTAGATTATCTCTATTTAGCATATTAATTTTTGTGCTTGAGTGTCGCCGTACGTATTACATTGAACAATCTTTCCTGTCGCGCTGTGCGGTGCGTATTATATTGACGATAATTTAAAAAAAAATCCCGATTGGTGCGCATTATATTAAGCATGTTTTACGAGACATAACTAAAATTTTTAATTTTTGGATTGTCGTGCGCTGCGTATTATGATGAACAGTCCATTAATTATGTCTCGTATATGAAGGGGTTTTTTAAATTGAAAATTATTCTATTAAACTTCATTTTAGTTTTGTAGATGTCAGCATTGTCTTTGTGGAAGTTAATTTATTGTCCATTATTTTTACTTGTTATCTTATAAATCACAGACGCTTCTTCTATACATAACAATTATGGCGTCCTACGCTTATCAATGGTTTATACGTCAATAGAATCATTAAGGTGCGTGCATTTTTAAATGGGACGGGGTTAAAAGAAATTATCAGTTTTAAAAAGAAAATTGCGTTTGTAAATAACTTTTTAACGCAATTTCCTTTGGGAAAAATTGCATTTATATATTTAACGTAATTTCCCTTGGGAAAAATTTCATTTATATATATTTGAAATGTCCGGCTTGTTTTTTCGAGCTTTGAACAGCATCTCCTCCTGAACCATACCAGATAGAGGGTTCGGGTGTTTTGCAAATATGTTAAGGAGATCCCAAGGATGTTCACGGGCCAAAAACAAATTTCGAAAAGGTTTACTGGATTTCCTGGAAAATCCACAACAAAAAAAATAATAATAAAAAAAAATAAAAAAAACACGAAAGAATATCAGTATTTTGTCAATTTCTCGGCAACCATAACAGTTATAGAGGTGAAACAAACGCCAAACGATAGCTAATAATATTTAAAACAATATTTGAGAAGGATTTTTTCAAAAATATCTTTCCGTTCGACTCCTGTAATTTTAGCAGTAATTTGTAGATAGCAATTGTTTTTTGTTTTTTTTTACTTTCAGAATTATTGATTTGTAATGACTTTTAATGTTATCTAGAATAATTTCCCTTGAAAAGAAATATAGGAAATTCTTTGTTGGAAATTGCGTTTAAATACTAATTCGATTTTTATTACTTGTTTTCCTCTCTTAATTATGTCTGCTGCTTCTCTTTTAATTCCTTTCAAAATGTGATTTTAAAACAAAATTACGTTATACATTACATGCCTAGTACTGTGTCGTATTTATAACAAATGGTCAACACTGTTTGCTTTTGAAAATAATTTAAAGAAGCCAATTTATGGTTATTTTCATTGATCATTTATTTTTAGAAATTCCTGGAATTCATTACAAACTGAAAATTAATGTACGCTGTTTTATATCCATTGCTAAAATGGAAGTCAACACAAGTTTAAATATTACATATTATAAAGAAAACATAACCAACTAAATATAATGCATTTTGACCCTATGCCAAAATAAATAATGTTCACCCTTTCAAATACACCGTTTTCTTTTCTTTAAAAAAAAAGATTAAATGTATCTCTCTATATAAATACGAAACTAAATGTAGGTAACGGGAATTGTTAAATACAGAACGTTTATATTCTCAGTATATACAGTTTATGGATTTTAAAATCTAAAAAACACGTTAAATAAACGTGGAAACGTATATACTACATACAAATTTAAAAGTAAGTTAATTGGCTACTTATGTAATTTTCATTTTAAAAACAATAATTTCAAATCAGTAATATTTTTCTTAGCATTATAGTAATATTATTGATATAATCATCTCACGTATTATAATTATTGAAAATGCTCATGGCATCGTTGCAGTTATAATCAGTTAGAATTCAGTTAGTTGTAAAATCGTGATTTTTTGTTTGAAAGTTATAGTAATCCCTGGCTACTTCACGGTTACTGTTCAGGCATTCACTACTTCGCAGGATTCAAATATTGTAGTACTAGTAGCCTAATATTAGAAGATGTGCCCCTAAGCCCTGGACATTATTGGGGGACTGAATTTTCAAATTTTTAAAAAGAAAATAGATAAACTTGCCAAGAAAAATTTGATCGCCCCACGCAGTGGATAAGTTCACGGATTTCACCTGTTATCATAGAAAATTTTTACTTTCTTCTTTTAATGCACTTTCTATATGTAAATAAAAGCATGTCCTATTTAAAAAAAGATTTTGTAAATATTTTATTTTCTACTTTTTAGTATCAAATTTTTTTTATCGATTTTTCAACCTTATCAAATAAGTTTAATTAGTTAAACTTCATTGTCAATAACTTAAATGTGATAGTGGTAATAAGATGTATTATTAATTACAAATTTATGTATTTAAAAAAAAGTTTCCTCAACTGAAAATTGAATGCTGCACCTCCAGGTCGGAAATCGATCAAACTAACCATTCAGTCAAAGAGTGCCCATATACAACCTTTTTGAAAGGTACATCTTTCTGCAAATTTCATTCATTACTTGGCATAGCTGGCTGACATCTTCTCCATCTTGAATGAGTTGAACACATCTCTTTATGGACCTGCTGTGACTGTAATGGATGGTACTGAGAGATTGCAAGCCTTCCTTAACAAACTGCCACTATTCCAACGACGACTAGAAAAGTCCAACTTGGCAAACTTTCCACTCTTGGATGAAGTTGTAATATCTGTTGCAGAAGGAAGCACTGAGGGATCACTGCCTGACAACATCAAAGTGGAAATTTCAGAGCACCTTTCAACATTTCAAAGGTCCTTTGATGGGTATTTCTGTCTAGAAATTTCTACGAAAGAACTTTGGATTCGCAATCCCTTTCTCTGTGACTTGGAAAACATTGATGACAGTGACCTTGCTAAAGATAACCTGATTGATTTGAGAACCAGAGAAGTACTGATGAGTGTCTTCAGTTGCAATACCTTGATTGAAATTTAGTGCGCCCAGCTAGAGTCCTACCCACAAATAGCCAGTACTAAGTGCAGTACTGACTCTCCTTCCATTTGGCACTAACTATCTATGTGAAGCAGGATTCTCCACACTTTTGACGATTAAATCCAAGGCAAGGAATAAGTTGAATGCAGAGGATGACATGAGAGTTAATTTGTCCTAAACAGTCCCCAGATTTAAATTGCCGTTGATCATAAGAAGCAGCAGATCTCTCACTAAATTCCCTGTTGCCTATTGTCAAAACTATTGTGTTCCTAAAATAAACATAGTTTATTATGCATTTTCTGCAAGTTTCATGAGGGGGTGCATGAACTTTTTTGGGCATCTGAAGGGGTGCATGGACCCCAAAAGGTTAGGAACCACTGCTCTAGTGTGAATTGAGGTGTAGTTCATTTTGATGCGAGTGATAACATTGACATAAACTAAAAACTAAAAATGCAATAATTTAATTACGGTACATTCGATCGATCTGAAATTTTGATACAATGCATTGTCATCCACGATCTATCTGTGGTAAAATTTTGAGATCTTTAGAGCCACCAGAAGTGGTTTAATTTGATGGATGGATGGATACAACATACAAACAGTGCAACTCAAATAAAAGCGTGTAAAAACAATTCAAGAAAGCTAACAAAAATATAAAGTAGTCTCATGATTAGACATGGTTAAAGGATGTTTATATTTTTATAGGTGAATGTAAGGTCTAACCCAATAAGAAAATTAAAATGAACGTATACAAGATTGTCTGCTATTTTTCTTAAAGCTAGTTGTCACAATCTGACGATGACAAAGCGCTAAGCTGACAACGCAGCAAACCGGCGTCTGGGGCGTGTCGGAATGATGGTCGGAGGCGTCTTTCGTCAACGCAGCTTCGGGTTTAAAAGGTTTGCCTCTGTACATGTGACGTGAACAGGGGAAATGTAGTTATAATTAATGCTGTTGGATACACGTGTGTGGTTTGGTTTTTCTTTTCTTTTTAATACTACGAAATAAAGTTTGTTAAACAATATTTGTTCGATTGTTATTTTTTTAAAGTTTTATTCGTTTTCAAAATAATCACCTTTTAACATCTTCAGCTGGCGTAGCAGCTCAAAAGTATACAAGAGTGCACAAAAGAAACCAAGAGTAAAAAAAGATACCTACAAAAATCTTCTTTTTCAGGGTAAATTGTTAACATTAACAGAAAGATATAACATACATTCCATTTCCGGAAATAATTAAAAGTAAATATGTTCTTTTTGGATAAGAATCAAATTCAGCTGAAATGTCCATGCTACTTAGGTAATTTTTATTGTTAGGACTCTTAATTAAATTACTGCCAATACGATAAAGCTCATACTTTTCCAGTAACATATTTGATCACGGCAAATAGTCTCTTCAGGACATCAGTCCATTAATTCAATAGTTTTCCCACTTCCTACAACACTTCGTCTCGGATTCCAGTTGTCTGCTGGATTTTACAATCCACGAAAACAAAACTCTTCCATAGCAATATTGATTAGGGGGCAATTAAATCATCTGAAAATTAATATATATTTAATATGACATTAACTGATATAATGTAGTTTTTAGAGTAAGGAAACGATTGAAAATGTCTAAATTTTAAATTAAAAAATAATCTAAATCGAAGTAGGTATACACAGTGAAAATGTTGAGCCTTTAATGCACAGTTGGTTACTTTGTTGCCAGTTACAGTTAAGGAAGGCATACTAAAATAAAAGTTTCTAGGACCAACGAAGACTGTAGTGTCCTGGGGGGTTTAACTCTTTTGTTATTTAATGTAGCAAAAAAGATTGCTATTCGTTGAACGCCATTTTATTTATTTTACGTGCCGGATGTTGTCTTGTTTACATAATTGAGTTTTATTTGAAGTTCATGATGTAATACACTATAAAGACCTTAAAGTAATGGGGGTGAGACTGCAATCAGGCTTTTAAAAAGGTAAATGCATAAAATAAAAACAGGGTATTAGTAGGCCTGACAGGACGTAACACAACAGCGAACGTTTCGGCAAAGAGCCTTCTTCAACGGACAAATAGTACATAAATGAAACGAATAAAACGAAATAATAGAAAAAAACACTTAGCTGCGGTGAAATCCAAGTAGTCCAGTAGAGATAAAGCTTTTTATTTTATGCATTTACCTTTTATAAAGACCTTAAAAGTGCCTTCTAGTTATGTGTTATATTTGCAATCATTTTAATGTTCTAAAATATTTCAATATATTTTAAATATTTATCATAATTTTTCAATTAAACTTACATTGGCATCGTGGTATCTATTTCAATTTTTAGTCTGTTAATGATTGTTTTTAAAAATTTCATCGCGAATGAAAATAGCCTTAAAATTTGAGAATACATTTCTCTTTGTTAAGTGGCAGGTTTGTTGAAACTTCCAGCAAAGTTGTCTCTTTCCCAGAACTTAGTAGTTTAAAATGACTGTTAAGTACTAAAATATCGCAACTACAATTAGGCGCTCCCAGCATTAGTTTGATTGGTCCCTGGCAAATTAGACCGAAACTGATGAGAGCCTCCGCCATGTTGACACCCTGGGCGAGTTTCCCATGCACCCACCTTCCAGCTTTACCTGGTTCTAATTTAAGGAACAATAAATTTGTGGATGTGGGAGAAGAGTAAAGCAGTTTTAAAACATTTAATGACACAAACATCACCACTGTTCTTAACAAGTTACTTTAGAGATATATCATAAATGTATACATTAACCATCTGAAGTCTGTGAGGCGTCCGTGTTTTTGAAACAGCTGGTCTTGTAGCTCTTCCAAAAATCAAAAGGACAATGACGAGTCAATTTTTTTCTCAGATCTTATTCCAACAAAAAAGGAGGGACACGATTATATGCCGATAATGCCACAAATCGACGCATGGGTCGTGATGGTATGCCAGTCGGAGACGTATTCCGTGAATCTAGCTACGGGGAATACAGGTTAAAGTACCTTTGTTTTTGTTTTCATTGTTTTTAGAATATGCCTTATTGAAATGTAACATGTTATTCCTTTAATTTAATCCTTTTTATTTTATGGGATGCTACGCATTCCACTTTTAAATTTGTTGTAGAGGCAAATGTATAATTCACTTTTTTTGTTTAATTTTTATTTTGCTATGTGTGAATTTTAACCAATATGTATTATGATTGATTAGAAACAACAGAGCCATATCATTGAAAAGCTACAAAGTAGAAGCCTATGAACATACAAGGACACACCCAAGAACAGAAAACTTGGCAGAGTTGGCTTTCTTTACTGAAGATAGTCCGTCTATTACTGGTGAGAACTTACATTAAACAGTTCCCTATGGAGTAGCTCTACTTATTGCTCGTGTATATTATATCATGTCATTTTATTATAGCTATCGATTACATTGACTAAACACGGCCATCATTATGAACTTAGAATTGTAGGTATTGGCTACCGGTGGGGGTGGTCTGAAAAAGGTGGCGTTTTATATTTTTAAAATAATTTTTTAACCCTTTGAATCACGGGAATTCAGCCATTTTTTAGAATATTTGTTTCGCTTACTTGTTCATTGGAATATTGTATCCAAGCTCAGGTAGCAACAAGTCTATCAATGCAACTTTAAATTGCAAATTTCAAGTATAGTGTGATTTACATAAATTAATAATTTTTCAGTTAGTTAGTTATTTAGTTAGTTCTTCTCGGGCCAAAGACGGCACATAGGGCAGAAGTCATGGATTTCCATTTACGACGATCCGTCGACAATTGTATTAGGTCTTGATTATTTCTTAGACCCATGGTTGAGCTTTCTCTTTTGATTGTTCTACGTACGGTTTCCTTTGGTCTTTCTTGTTTTCTTTTGCCTTTTGGTGTCCATATGAAGGCCTGAGAAGGTAGTCTTCTCTCGTCCATTCGAAGAACATGACCGATATAATTCCAACGTATTCTCCTTATAAAAGTTGACACATATTTTTGGTTGGTTTCTTCTCTTATTGTTTCATTTGATTTAAAATCACTCCATTTTATATTCAACATTTTTCGGAGGCATTTGTTTTCGAAGGCAACTAATTTCTTTTCTATAGCTTGAGTGGATTTCCAGCTTTCGCATCCATATGTTAGTACAGGGATTATGCAAGAGTTGAATAGCCTTAGTTTTATATGTTTGCTAAGTGTCTTTGATCTCCAAATATTTGTAACTTTGTTAAAAGCACTTGACGCCAACGCAATTCGAGTCATTATCTCTGATGTTGCATCTCCCCCATATGACATTTTGGTTCCTAAGTAAGTGAAGTTGGTTACTTTCTCTATGGTCTGGTCATTAAGTATAATATCATTGGGTTGGTTTGTGAGGTCCATGACTTTTGTTTTGGTTGTGTTGATTTGAAGACCAATTTGATTCGAAAAGTGCTGGAGACGATCTGTTTTTTCTTGAGTGTTCAGATGCGTTGGGCTTACAAGAGCCAGGTCATCTGCAAAGTCAAGGTCTTCCAATGTATTGTTTTCGATCCATTTGATACCTAATCAGGCATTTGTGCAGTTTCGCATAACCCAATCAATTGCTATTCCAAATAACATTGGTGACATGACACATCCTTGCTTCACACGTGTTTCGACTGGGACCCAGTCAGAATTTCCGGATTCAGTTTTCACACAGCAAAGTGAAACTGCATAAAAAGGTTTTATAATGTTCACGTATTTAGTTGGGGAACCTTAGATATTTAGAAGTTTCCAGAGCGTAGGTCGGTGAAGGCTGTCGAATGCTCTTTGGAAGTCAACAAAATTTGTAATAAGCTGGGATTGAAATTCAACAGATTCTTCGATGATAGTTCTGAGTGTGAATATATGGTCAATACATGACCGATGAGGTCTGAAGCCTGCTTGCTCTTCTCTGAGCCTTTCGTCTATTGACTTTTTTATTCTCTCTAGTAGAGTACTGCAAAAAAGTTTTCCTGGTACAGATAGTAAAATTATTACACGCCAATTGTTGCAGTCTGATAAATCGCCTTTTTTGGCAGTTTAAAGATGGCACCATTTTCCATTCTTGTGGTGGGGATTAATTTTGCCAGACATCATTGAATAACAGCAATAAATGCTATAGAACAGTGCTTCTCAAAGTCGTGGTCCGCGGACCAGTGCCGTTCCGTGGGCCATCCAATGCCGGTCTGCAGAAGTTACCAAAACAGGACATTTCGCTACCATGTCAGAACAGGGAAAATAGTTCACCGGTCCCTTGTGCAATGGGGAAAATTCCTGCCGGTCCGCAATACTAAAAAGTTTGAGAAGCACTGCTATAGAACATTGTCATCTGCTGACGTTAGCATTTCCCCTGAAATTTCATCTTCGCCGGTTGCTTTGTTGTCTTTTAACAACAGTTAGGCATAGTCAAAATAATTTTTGTTTTCCTCAGACGAAAGGACAACTTAATCTCGTGATAATTTCTCATATTTTATATAGTCGTAACATGTTCAGTGAACCCTGATGAAGTTGACGGATATTTCTTTGCTAATATCGATTAGATTTGGTAATTTAAGGTTCACTGCATTTTACAAATTGAAAGATTTACAGAAAGAAGATAAAACAAATACGTGGGCTGGAATTAAGTTTAATGAAAGAAATAGCCTCTTATTAAATTTTGAATTTTAATCATTGAAGCTATTTTTGTTATTGAAAATTATATTAATTAAAAAGAGGGCAAAATTCTGAGCAGTATTCATTTTTAATCTTGAAATTTAAATCGCAATTTGAACTTTTAGAATAACTGATATTGAAACTAAAAGTCCCCAGTTAATTGCACATGAATATAAATTTGATTCTTCAATTAGAAAGAATTTCATAAATCCATTCAAAAATTTATTTTAAACTCTCAATGAGCATAAAAGTTTCGATAAAATTATTAATATATGTTAGAAACAGGCAGTGAAATGTTGGTAGCAAGGAAATTGTTGGTATATTTTATGTATTTTTATATATTTTTCCAGGTCTGAAAGCTACCCTGTACGTCAACATGAAACACTATGGAAAGATTAAAAAAACTATACTTTTTTAAACGTACGTTAAGGTCTCTGCTAAAACCTATCAACGGCAAAGACGGATCCAGACTCAATTTCGTCGCCTTTCCTTTGATTAAATAGTTTAGACCAGTGGTTCCCAAACTTTTTTGACCCACGGACCCCATTTATATTCAAAACTTCCCCACGGACCCCCAAGTGAAACAAACTTTATAACTTCATAGTACAAAAATTACAAAAGCAACATTTTGATGAAAAGTGCGGTATTTATTGAAATTATCACTTTTGTTTAAGATTAAATTGAAAACAATTAATAACTTGGATTAACGTGATGAGATTTTATGAGTGTACGAGCAACAAAGCCATTCCAAGGACGTTCCGTCACCGTTCGGTGGCATGTTGTAACTCCCCTCCAACAGCCGTCTCGACCGGCATAGATGTGCATCACGTCAAAAATATTATTCATTATAGTTAAAATAAATAACTCGTAAAGACAATGATTTTGACTATAAATCCCAACGCGCATAACTCAAAATAAAGTCTTGGAAGAAATAATGCACCAAAAATAACTCGTTTTGAACGTCCGCATAACGTGTTCAATATGATTGGCTGTAGGAGTCATATGTGTTTGAGGGACCAATCGCTATCGATGACCGCACGGAACATAGCCTTTTAATATATAGGATTTATGACCGACTCAATGTTTGTGTGTAGGAACCGCAAATCCTCACGAGCACCAATTTCTAGTCGTTTATTATTTTTATTTTTGTTGTTCTTGTTTTTTATGATGAGGTTCATAACGCCACTGAATATTTGTTCTACCAAATAGGAAGACAGGAAAACAGTCAAAAAATTCTGCACAATAACCTATAATGCATGATATAAAATTGGGATCTGACTTTGTAAACATAATGTGTGCTATCCTAGTCCAAACATTGGTTTTAGTTCCTCATTTGTCGATATTTCAATAAGGTGCTCTTGTATTAGTATGTATTCATCTGTGTTTTGGACCTGAGATTGTCCATGCGCTAAAGAGTTCAACTGCCATTCGGAAATATCCAATAGTGACGAATGCCTACAAATCTTTGGTTCAGGTCTGAGGTCTGCATGAAGAGCCGTTAAGTTTTGAGAGTAAGGAAGCAAATCTTTATCTCTATTTTGCAATTTCAAAAGATTTTGAAAACTGAGAACATTCTCCTGTTCCTAAGTTTTTTTTTGCACAGAAAAAGGTTCGCAACAAACTCAGACATAACGCTTTTAGTTTTGATTAAATTTAATCCGTTACCTTGTAGTAGTTGTAGTTTCAAATTAGTTTCGTTAAATTTGGGTAAATAATTCATTCATAAAGGATATGTCATTTTTTTGAGTTAATTGTGTTGCTGAATATTGTCTTTGTTTTCCAGGAATTTGGACACTGAATCAAAGAGAGCATTAAATCGATTTAAATATGTACGTGATGATAACCAGCGTACTTCTGTGTGAATAAATAATTAATTATAGGCTTCTTCAATTTCCAAACCTTAGTGAGCAAATAATCTCTCATCAAGGCATTCCTTTAGATTTTATTAACTGCTATAATGACATAATACAGTGATCCATGCAAACTTTCACTAAGATTTTTTTGAATATTTGATGTGATGAATGAATCAATTTACTGAAAATACATTTGGTACAGCTTGTATGCCAGAAAGTTAAGATTATTGCTTTAACTTCAAACATTTTTTAAAAAAATTCAGTTAATAACGTTTCACCTTTCTTATCTGTTTCCAAACATTTAGCCATACATCAAATATTCATTAACACCATATTGACAGAATTGTTTCTTCGGCTCAATCAGTGCTGGATTTACATATTAGCTAAACAAGCTATAACGTAGGGCCCCTGCCTTCTTGGGGGCCCCGAAATTTTGTTTTCATACTTGTCACTGATATAGAATATCTAGATTTCAAAAGGGCCTTAAATAGCTTAGGGCCCCATCAAGCCTAAATCCAGCCTTGGGCTCACTCATTCTCTTATCTGTTGTAATAGACCACTGTTAAGAATTATTAACGTTTTCAATGGAATGCAACAGTAAAGCCCTATTGAAAACATTATTTGATGATAGGATACAATTTAGATAAATATAACTTCCCGACACATCGAAAAATACACAACCTTGCAACTCTCGTAGATTCAAGTTATAAACTTGTATTTTTCTACGTATAGTTATAGGAATTCGGCATTTCTTCTGCATCAAGCTTGACCTTTCAACAAACCAAGTATTTTGATTGGTTATAGATGTGGAATTACAGTAGTTATACTACTTTTTCTATGTAAAACAACATTGTATCCATGAAGGATAGTATCTAAGATGGTATTTAATTAGTAGAACAGGCATGCACATACTATTTTATTTATTATTATTTATTTTAATTTCAATAATAATAAAAATGTATCAGTTTTATTATTTTATATTAAACCTTGCGCGGACCCCCTGACGTTGTTCAGGGACCCCCAAATCAATTTTAATTTTCCACGGACCCCCTGAAGGTTTCCGCGGACCCCTGGGGGTCCGTACGGACCACTTTGGGAACCACTGGTTTAGACTATGAAAAAGATTGTATTGTTTTTTTATATAAATTTACATACACACACTTCAGTAAACAGTGAGATGGACTTATTTTTCGAAAGGTGTTCGAATAATTGATACAGTCACAGTAGATTAAATTAAAATTATTACACTTTTGTGTACTCTCGGCTATTTTCACTATTGCATTTAGAATGGAAAAAAAAACAGCAACTAACTGTCCTCTGAAATTCTTGACTATACCAGGAAATAAAGGTACTTGACATTTTAAAAAATGCATTCAAGTCACCCATTTTTTCGAAACGTTATCGTCGTGTATTGCCATGAGATCCAGTCATTAATACCACAACTTCAAGAAATAATACCTTAAATGTTCAAGTTTTTTTAAAAAATAGATATTTATATCAAGACCATTTATGGCAATGTAGGTACTGTTATAATAGTTAATTTTCTGGCCATGCGTTTCGACTAAAGAAAATTTATCAACGTTTCAACCTGAATGACCCGAAAATTATTTCAATCTAATTTATCTATAGTTTTATGTATTCAGAATGAACGTTTCTTTATTTTGAGTGATCTACGAGGGAAAATGTATTCTGAGAATATTCGTTTGGTCCTCATCCCATGAGGCAAATTCTCAGATGCTCATCAATGCAACCCTCAACAGCTCCCCAACTGTTTTCCAAACATGTTCCACACAGATCCGAACTGATCATTGGCGATCGTATTCCTTTCTATAATTTGGGATTCAAACAATGTGTTTAGTCCATGGAATGTTTTTTTTCCGTACTAACACCTTTTATAAATAGCATGACTTACTCGGGTTTCTTGTACATCTCTATAAATAATTCGCCAGATATTAGGACGAGCACAGGCACAAAACGCGAGCAAGCAAGCATGAAGAATGACCCTCGCTAGGGACGACCAATCACAGTTATGGTTGGCAAGCGCAGGGTGGTGTAGGGTGGGGGGGGCATGTAGCTCAAACGCAGCGCGCATGTTTCGAGACCAACATTTCGTCTTGCGTTCACTGGCGTTGTTCTCATTTTTTTCATTTGGCTGTTTGTATAAGTTCTTTCCCCCCTTTCTTTGCACTATCTCTGAGCAAGTCGTGGCGTATGGTATGCCGGGGGTCATATCTAGTGTAAAATATTTCTACATCTTTTATCTTTTCTTAAGTAGTGCAGACGCAATTCTTATACAGAGGATTATTGAGTCCCACGCTTATCTATGGTTTATATATATTATAGTCTTTAAATTTGAATTTAAAAAGTTTTTCCGGTTATTTCATCGAGCTACATCCTAAATATGTCCGTAAGATTCCTTACTGACCGTTGCTTTTAATATTTTGGAGGTTACATTTTTTTATTGGTTCAGTCTCAAGAAAAATTAGCAGCTCATATATTTGAATGAGTAAATATTGAGTAAATATTACTAAAATGTGAATCGATCCGCGCCATAACAGATCTGTCACTTTCAGACTAATGATATGTATTTATATTTACATAATAGATTAAAATATTTCTTTAAATATCAAAATTCTTAAGCCCGTCGCTTTTCCACAGACCATATTTACAAGCACCTCCTGCCTCTTTCGTTGACGTAACTAATGGTCATCCCTTTCATGCATATTCATTAGTATTTTCTATCCAAATTTACACAATACTTTCTTCTAGTTCAGATATGTTTATTATGAGATCCCCAAATCATAGTTTCAATATCTAAAACAGTTTGGCTTTTAGAAAACATCAAAATGAACCCCTCCCACACAAACATCCATCAAACTAGACCCCTCCTAATGAACCCTGAATTCCTCATTATTAAATCAGGACACACCTTCATAATGAACTTTGGAAACAGACCTAATGAACTCTGGAACCCCTCCTTATGAAGTCTGGACTCACCCTTCTAATGAACTCTGGACACAACTTCCTAATGATCTCTGCACACACCCTCCCAATAAATTCTAGACACATACTCCTAATGAACTCTGGACACACCCTCCTAATGAACAATGAAAGCCCTTCCTTATAAACTTGGCACAGTACTTCCCCCTCTGATACATACACTTCCTTGAAAACTTTCCTTAACACCCTCCCCCACCTCCACACATCTTTGTGAACTTACATTCACACCATCACTCACCCCCACACACCCAAATACTTCTTTGTAAACTTGCTTTCACAACCTCATCCATCCCCACACAACCACAAACTTCTTTGTGAACTTGCTGTAATCCCCTCAATGACACGCACAAACAACTTAAACAGGACAACAGGACACACGACTTTTTCATTCCTTCTCAAGAGTATTCCTAGTAAGCTATATGAAACGTAGCAATGACTGCAACGATCTTCTCTGCGTAGCCTTTTCATTTACTAAGAGACAACTATTAAATCGAAAGTCTCCTGCTCCTTTATGGTCCCAGTTTGCTACCTCAGTATTATTATTTTTTCAGCAGATACAATTTATCAAGTAACTATATTTTAATTGCAATTCAATTAAGCGCCGCTTAAAGGAAATGTCAAGTAAGTATTTATTTCTAGCATTGCAGTTCCGGGAACATCCCACTTTGCTCCAGTCACTGGAGAGTATACACTAATCGAAAGCGAAACTAAAATCATATTTTGGTATTATTTAGTTTCAGTGGCGAAGGCAGAGCAGGGAGAATCATAATTATAGGGGCACCAACTTGCCTTGTTGAAAAACCTTAGAGTTTAAGTTTGATTTAAACATAAAAGGAGCTTCGGGTTTCTTAAAGTGTCGTAGATGAAATATATAATCTAACCAGTTTTTAGAAATAAGATATATATACAGTATATATATATATATCAACGGTGGCCAAACCGCTGCTCGCAAGCCGCATGCGGCTCTTCTTTGTTCAAATTGTGACTAACGTACAATTTATGAATATGTTACAAGGATTACTGGAAGATTTGCAAGTCAGGTTTGATGACCCATAGTCCTTCAATGCGGCTCTCAACAATTATTTTATTTATTAAAATGGCCCTCAATGACATCATGTCTTGCCACCCTTGATAAATATAATTGGCAAATTTAAGAATTGTTTTAGAAGTTAAGAATTGGGGTGGGGGTGTAAGAAAAGGTATGAAAGTTTGTGAAAACAAGCCCATTCCCTCCAGATGCTGAGCAGATTTTCCACCGAACGCGATACACTGGTATAATAAGAGGTGAACAATTTAAACTATATAGGTCAGGCATCAAGAAATTTCTTTATTATAAAGTTAGTTCTTAGGACGCCGAAAGCCTAGATTGGATTTATCTCTCTCTCTCTATCTCTCTCTCTCTTTATATATATACTAGCCGGGTTACCCGGCGTCGCACGATTAAAATAATAGTCAACAGATTTTTAAAAAAAATATTTCAATTCATTCATTGAAAAACAATTTAAAAAATAAATTGAAATGTAATTAAAAATAAGTACATGTAATTTATATATTGCTTATATTAAGGCTTGTCGATAGACTATATTTTTGGTTTTTCCGTCTGGTGCAAAAATGAAAAGATTTGTTGGTGACCCAACTCTAGAACATGCCACATATAGCTGTCCGTGGGCAAAGCATGCTTCCTCAAGTACAATGCCTGCCACTTTTAAAGACTGTCCCTGTGCCTTGTTGATAGACATGGCAAATGCAAGCCTGATTGGAAACTGGAGGCGCTTGAAATCAAAAGGCATATCTGTTGGTATGAGTGGAATTCTTGGGATGAAGACATCTTCTCCTTTGGCGCAGCCTGTCAAAATTGTGGCTTCTATTACATGAGGTAAGAGATGCTTGATGCTCAATCGTGTTCCATTGCATAGTTTAGGGGGATCCAAATTTCTCAGAAGTATGATAGGAGCTCCGATTTTAAGTTCCAAGTTATGTGATGGCATGCCAGGAGGATCTAATGAATTCAAAAATTCTGTTGGATAGTAAACAGCTTGGGCCGGATCTGTAACCGTATCAATAGATTTGTAGTTGTTTGAAATGCCTGGTAGAAAATTTTGAATTTGAGAATTGATGCTGTTGACACCACTTGAATTCTTTGGAGCAAGAACATTTGAGGGTGGGGTGGGTGCCCATTTCTTTCTCGCATCTTATTTTTTTCCCCCCTTCTATTTTCTTTCGCCGCTCGGCACAACCCCACTCAGTAGATTTTTTAAAAATAAATTAAATTATGGATTTTTATTTTAAAAAAAAATATAAAAAAAAAAAATTTTAATATAAAAAAATAAAAATTAACTGTCTTGGAAGTTATGTTGGAAAAAAACAACGGTAAAGAAAGATTTGGACAAAAAACGGGGAGAAAAAAAACAAAAAAAAACAACACGGTAAAATAAAGAAAAATCGGCAAAGACGCGTAAAAAAAAACCGGCACGAATATACCCAAACGAACACAACACAAGTCCAAATACAATCATCATCCCCACCAATCCATCACACCAGCAACCATCTCCCATCATCCACACAACCAATTCAACACCTACTCCAATTCAATCTCATCCAACAATATCTCCATTCCCAACATCAACACAATCAAATCATCCCTCCAAACATCACATACCAACACTATCATACCATCAAACCAACACCATTATTCCCATTCATCACCACACCCGACTCACCACACAACACACTCCATTCAACAATTCCATTCCATCATTCACCAAAACCCCACACACAACCACACAACACATACATCATACATTATTCTCCATTCACCAAAAGTATTTCAAACATATATCATTCAAACCACACCTATCCTAAAACATCCACAACATTGGGCAAAGTTTCTCTTCCATATCACATCCCATCAATATCATATCACAACATCCCCACAATTCCAGCATCATCCCATCATTATTCACCACAACCATCAACATCTCAAACTCCCATTCTCATCACCCATATCCAACTTTGGTCAACTACACATATCAACCCCCACATACACACACAATTCATCAGCAATATTTTCAAAACCCAACATCCACAATATCAACATCCATTTCACTTAATCTACCACAAAACATATTCTCACATCATTAATTCACCCATCATCACAAAACACATTGCTCAACATCAAGCTAGCACATTCTACACAACCTCTATCACAGATTCCCAAGAAAAGAAGTGACTTTGCTTACTGCAGTTGCAACCTAACAAAATATAGAAAACAAAAAATTATTCTAGGACGAAAAAGAAAATAAATAACTGTAAAATTGCAAATAAACATATAATATTTAACTTAAAAAAATAAAAAAAAAAAAACTCACGAGTTATCGAGGGGGGGGGGTGGGGGGGGGGGGGGGGGGGGGGGAGGGGGGGTGGGGGGGGGGGGTGGGGGGGGGGGGGGGCGGGGGGGGGGGGGGGGGGGTGGGGGGGGGGGGGGGGGGTGGGGTGGGGGGGGGGGGGGGGGGGGGGGGGGGGGAGGGTGGGGGGGGGGGGGGGGGGGGGGGGGGGGGGGGGGGGGGGGGGGGGGGGGGGGGGGGGGGGGGGGGGGGTGGGGGGGGGGGGTGGGGGGGGGGGGGGGGGGGGGGGGGGGGGGGGGGGGGGGGGGGGGGGGGGGGGGGGGGGGGGGGGGGGGGGGGGGGGGGGGGTGGGGGGGGGGGGGGGGGGGTGGGGGGGGGGCAACAAATCCCACCCACACCCCACACCCCAACCATTTAACCCACCCTTACCAAAACACACAACCACCACTATCCACGAATAAAACCTCACCTACATTCCCACCAAACACCACATAACCATCACAACACCACCCACCCACTCCCACCCCGCAAACCACCATACCCAACATCCATCGCACTCAGCCACCACCCTACACACAACACCCACCAACGACGCACATCCCACCACCAATCAGAAATCAACAGCTAGACAATACCAAAACAATATATGTGGGGGTGGGGAGGGGTTGGTGCACCAGAGGTACAGGTAAAAAACATTTTGATCAATTTTCTCTTGGGGCTACAATCAGACGAGACAAAGGTATTGCTCTAGCCGTTGCTTCTTCTGGCATAGCATCAACATTGCTTGCCGGGGTAGAACAGCTCATTCTGCCTTCAAGTTACCTTTGAACATGAAACCATTCTGAGAATGTAACCTGCAACATATCAAAAGGATCAGGAAAGGCCAAGGTACTAGAACAGTGTTCTCTCATTGTCTGGGATGGAGTGTACAATGTCACACAAGCGAGCTCTTGAAGCCTTGAACAACACTCTTCAGGATTTAAAAGGAAACACAAAACTAATGGAGGAACAGTTGTGGGTATTAGCTGGAGATTTACGACAAACTTTGCCTGTCATTCCAAGGTCAACACCAAGCGTATGAGTTGAATGCCTTCCTCAAAGCTTCAACTCTGTGGGAAACAGGTCAAGAAAATGACTCTGACCACCAACAGAGAGTCCATTTACATAGGAGTAATGCAGCCGGCAATCTACTTCTCACATCAATTGCTCAACTGGCGATGGAAAGGCAGGTAGACCCAGCATCAGAACAGTTTCTTTCCCATCCAAATTTTGCACTGTAGCAGAATCACTTGAAGAGTTGAAACTATGCCGTTTTTTATTTCCAAACATCCAAGACCAGTTTAAAATCCCTGAGTGTTTTGTGCGAAAGGGCCATTCTGCTCCAAAGAATTCAAGTGTCAACAGCATCAATCTCAAATTCAAAATTTCTACCAGCATTCAAACAACTACAAATCATTGATAGACGGTTACAGATACCGGCCCAACTGTTTACTATCCAACAGAATTTATGAATTCATTAGATCCTCGCTGGGCATGGATGCCATCCCAACAATAACTTGTAGAATGTTTAAAATCGAGGCGTCCTATCATACTTCCTTCTGGAGAGAATTTTGATCCCCCCCTGAAAAACTATGCAATGTGGAACACGATGTGGAATCGATCAAGGCGCATCCCTCTTTTTTTAGTAAACCCCCCGTTATAATACTTACATAAACCATACCTCATTATGAGAAAGGCCACAATGGTTTGACCAGGGCTGCGCCAAAGGAGAAGATTGAGCTTTCATCATCCCCATGTATCCACTCAAGTACCAACAGATAATGCCTTTGGATGTTTTTCAAAGCGCCCCTCCAGTTTCCAATCAGTTCAGTCCAGGTCAGAGCTTGCGCTAATTTGCCAAGTGCTATGATTCACACAAGGGCACAGGGACAGTCTATAACAAGTGCGCGAAGTAGCTTTGAGGAAGCATGCTTTTGATTGTCGGTGTGGGCCCCAACGGACAGCTAAATGTGGCATGTTCTAAGCAGTTGTGTGCACCAACAAGATCTTTTCATTTCTTTTTTCCTTTTTATCTTATTTTCAGTTTTGTTTGTTGTTTGTTTTTTTTGTTTGCACCAGGATCGCGACCCAACGGGGATAGAAAAAAAAACCAACGAAACAACATCACCACCAACGCCACCACAACTAAACTACTAAACCAAAATCGGTGGAAGCAAAACCAACAATATCAATCAATAGTAGTAAATTATGCAGATTTTACATACAGCAATTAATACCAAACAAATCAAACCAATTAAATTTATATCTCCATCCCAAGAAATAAAACCTCCCTCAATCCATTCCAATCCCCCAAAATTAATAAACCACCACTAAAACTCCGACCCAAAAGCATAATCCACAACAAATACCCCGCGCCTCCCCCCACTTAGTTTTCTCCTTGCTTTTTTTTGCCGTTTCGTTTTTCCTTACCTCCCCCTTCCCTATCACGAAACTACACCGCTTCGCTCTGCCTAAACCTGCTTCTGCTAGCACCCAACAGACCCCACGAACTGTCTCGACCATTCAAAAAAAAAAATACCCCCTAAAAATACTGATATTATCACCCGAAACAAAAAAATTTCGCGCCCGCTCCGGCGTCCTAAGAACTAACTTTATAATAAAGAAATTTTCTTGATGCCTGACCTATATAGTTTAAATTGTTCACCTCTTATTATACCAGTGTATCGCGTTCGGTGGAAAATCTGCTCAGCATCTGGAGGGAATGGGCTTGTTTTCACAAACTTTCATACCTTTTTCTTACACCCCCACCCCAATTTCTTAACTTCTAAAACAATTCTTAAATTTGCCAATTATATTTATCAAGGGTGGCAAGACATGATGTCATTGAGGCCATTTTAATAAATAAAATAATTGTTGAGAGCCGCATTGAAGGACTATGGGTCATCAAACCTGACTTGCAAATCTTCCAGTAATCCTTGTAACATATTCATAAATTGTACGTTAGTCACAATTTGAACAAAGAAGAGCCGCATGCGGCTTGCGAGCAGCGGTTTGGCCACCGTTGATATATATATATATACTGTAATATATCTTATTTCTAAAAACTTGTTAGATTATATATTTCATCTACGACACTTTAAGAAACCCGAAGCTCCTTTTATGTTTAAATCAAAACCTTAAAACCCCCCCGCTCAGTCAGCTACGGAAGTCATTTATAATTAGTAACAATCATCGCTCTGGGTGTGGCCCGAATATTTGCCTCCCGCCCACAAACACTTATAGCGGAACCCCTTTCCTTCTGCAGCCTCTCTATTCTTCCCGTCATCTCGCACGCCTACGCCTCCTCCACCCTCCCAGCTTGCTTCTCTGGCGGCTTCCGGCCAACTGAAAAACTAAAATACAGTACAGAGTAGACCCTCAATAATGAATTTAGTTTATTCGCCTTTGTCCGATTATGATGTATACCTCTCACCTCTTCTCTCCGAGTTTCACCAGTGGAGCCATGATGGTCGTGTTGTGCCCCCCCGTAGACAGCAGCCTGCACGACTAAAAAAGACGTGTACTATGAACATTATAGCCGCGCAATTAAAATCAGAAAAGAAACGCGCGACACATGAGGCGGGTGGGGGGGGTGGTCGCGGGGGCTGGCATAACTCCAAATCAATGACACAAAGTCCCCTACGTTCCAACGTCTATATCCATGCTCCTCAAGACACGATCCTGGCCAGTACCGACAACCACCATTGGGTTACCAATCCCCAATTGTTCCCTCACCCGGCTCCGTTAGACTATCCGTGCAAAACCAAGCTATAGTCTCAGTACAAATATGCAAAGGCAGAACGCATAGCGTCGCACGAAAGTACCGGTGCCCTAGCAACTGATAACAAAAGCTGTAACTTCATAACCTCCGACTCACATGCGGAACTTGATGGCTGAACTAGGTTTCGGAGTTACCAGAAGTCTCCCGCCTGTTTTTAAGGTTGTTTGTGATCTTTGGGGGGGGGTTTGTGGGGTGTGGGGGGGTCCAGTTTTGAGATTGAGGGTAAGACCAGCACGAACACCCTCGACGCAGTGTGTAAATGGATGGTATGGTGGGGTGAGGATGGCTGAGATTTGAAAGCCACATAATCCTACCGCGCGACTAGAAGTGGTATATATGTGTGGTTTCTTTGTCAGGTGGTATCGCTACAGTGGATCCGCCTACTCATATATGTGGCTGTATTGGTTCTATTTAGAAACCTAGGTCGCCTGAAAAACCGCCCCTCCTATAGCATACACCGTCTTTTTCATATCCTAAAAGAGCCGCCTATACTCACCGTCCTTCTTTCTCAATTCCATTGTACAAAAGGATGGGTAGTATGTCACATTCCGAACCATGTACCGTCGACAATATATCACTCCATTAAGTACCAAATTCTGTTATATTTTCCTCTAAACCTACCGGGAATAATTTTTGACCCTGCTTATCCTTTATCAGGTAGTCGCCTTCGCCCTGACATAAGGTTGATGGTTACCAGTAGTTCCATTTATTCAGTGTTATTCCACCGTTCAAAATTACGGGAGTGTCCAGAAAGCACAAAAAATTTAATTCAGGGTTCGCCATTACAGGAGGGGTCTAGTTTGATGGATGTTTTGAGATGTGCACATGGGTGTACCGAAAAGGCATAAATACTCCCCCCGTCCCGTCCCGCATTATAAGACTAGTACCGACACAATGACCCATCGGTACATCATAAATTGTAACTCACGCACACCCCACACATCACACTCCTCTCCTACACATATATACCCAAAATTTCACTCCTCTCACCACCCATTCTACATCAAACCCGTTTTCATACCAACTGAACCCTGACGGCGACAGCCTCCCTCCCTCTGTTGGTGGCTCTATCTAAGCGAGATATCCCACATGACATAGTAATTTGTGCACCCCCTCATCCGTTTTGTTTTCTCTTTGCTTCTCCCGGTATTTTCAACCTGCCTAATAATGTCTACAAGGATCCCTCCCACGATTAAACCAATCAACAACATTTACCCTACATCCCACCCGACACCAACTATCATTCCCTATCCCTCTGAAGACATAACCCGATGTGCATATTTTTTTTCTTTTCAACTCAAGCGTCCCAAAGATCTGTACCACAAAACGCACCAGAGCAAGACCCCCAACCAGGAGATCACCGCCCACACTATTACTGTTGATGTTCGATCTACGACGAAGAAAACCCATGTAGTAACTTTGGGAGAAGGAACGTGGGGAACCACTAACCGGCCCATGGGATGCGCCGGCGCCGACTTGGCCTCCGCCCCACTCCCCCAACGGTATACGCCGCGTGGCCGACTCTGCCGCCCGCCAGGCTCTCCGGTACAGACCCGTTTGGTGCCACAATATCCATGTCGCTACACCCGCCCTTCCTACAATAACGATCGGGCTGACTGGTCTTCTCCATGACCCTCATCCCCTGTAAAAAACTTTTTAAATTCACATAAAAAAAAGGCCAAAAGTGACACTAGGCAAACGTTCCAACCTCCACAAGTCAACTGCTGAGGGCCAACCAATAAACCTACCTTATATAAGAATTGCGTCCTGCACGTACTTAAGAAAAAGATAAAAGATGAGGACATATTAACACTTAAAATGACGCCCCGGCATACCATACGCCACGACTTGCTCAGAAGATATTGGCAAAGAAAGGGGGGAAAGAAACTTGAGTACAAACAGGCAATGGAAAAAATGATAACAACGCCCAAGTGAACGCAAGACGAAATTTGGTCTCGGAAACATGCGCGCTGCGTTTGAAGCTACACATGATGCCGTATCCCCCCCCACCCTACACCACCCTGGCGCTTGGCCGAACCATACCTGTAGATTGGTCGGTCCCTAGCTGAGGGCATTCTTCATGCCTTTCTTGCACGCGTTTTGGTGTGCCTGTGCATCGTCCTAAGTCTCTGGCGAATTATTTATAGAGATGTACAAGAGAAACCCGAGTAAGTCATGCTATTCTAAAAGGTGTTCGAACGAAAAAAAACATTCCCTGGCGCTAAACACATTGTTAGATGCCCAAATTTATATGAAAGCAATACGATCGCCAAGATCAGTTCGGATCTGGTGTGGAAGCATGTGTTGGAAAAGCAGGTTATGGGAGCTAGTTGAGGTGGTTGCATTGGAAATTGTAGCATGTTCTGAGAATTTAGCCTCATGGGGATGAGGACCCAACGAACAATAATCTCGAGAAATAACATTTTCCCCCTCGTGAGATTGCACTCAAAATAAAGAAAACGTTCATTCTGAATACATAAAACTATAGATAAATAGATTGAAATAATTTTTTTCGGGTCATATCAGGTTGAAAAAAGAATACTTGGATAAATTTGTCTTTAGGGTTCGGAAAACGCCATGGCCAGAAAATTCAAAACTATAGGTGAGGAAAAACTCTTACACACGCATAGCCATAACTGGTTCATGTGACACTCCCACTCGAAAAAATAAAACCCCCCCATTCCAATCCACCAAAATGCTCTTTTACAAACAAAACGAATCCTAATGATTACAACCGACCCCCCAATGCCATTCTTCTTATACTCACTTTTTCGGCTCTTCAGGGTAGGCGCCATCTCGATCCTCACCGGTCACCTAAAAACGTTCTGCTCCACCCGACCCGCCGCGATTATTTTATCCCGAATCCATCCAAAAAAACCCCAGACCTGTCCCGAGAGAATAATCCATTTATAACCACGCATTTCCTTTGCAGAGGACAGGAGTGTATATGTATGACTTTTTTTTTGAGTATTTTTTTTTCCCATTCAAAATGCAATATGTGCAAAATAGGTCGCTATAGTACCACAAAAGTGGTAAAAAAATTTTGAAATTTAATACAACTGAGACTTGTAATCACTTATTCGAACACCTTTCGAAAAATTAAAGATCCATCTCCCTCTCACTGTTTACTGAAGTGTGTGGTATGTAAATTTTAAATATCAAAAAACAATACAAACTTTTTTCATAGTCTACAACCAGTGTTTCAAAAGTAGGTGCCCGTACGGAGCGCCCAGGGTCCGCGGACCTTCCAGGGGGTGGTCCGAGGAAAATAAAAGTTGATTTGGGGGTCCCTGAACAACGTCAGGGGTGTCGCGCAAGGTTTAAAATAAAATAATAAACTGATACATTTTTTATTATTATTGAAATTAAAATAAATAATAATAAATAAAATAGTATGTGCATGCCTGTTTTTACTACATTAAATACCATCTTAGATACTATCCTTCAGGTTACAATGTTGTTTTTACCACATAAGAAAAAGTAGTATAAAACTACTGTAATTCCCACATCTATACCAATCAAAATACTTGGTTGTTGAAAGTAAGCTTGATGCAGAAGAAATGCCGAATTCCTTATAAACTATACGTAGAAAAATACAAGTTTTTAACGTGAAATAATTCTACGAGAGTTGCAAGGTTGTGTATTTTTCGGCATGTGTCGGGAAGTTATATTTTTCTATATTGTATCGTATCATCAAATTAATGTTTTCTAATAGGGCTTTACTGTAGCATTCCATTAAACGTTAATAATTTCTAACAGTGGGTCTATTACAACATATAGAGAGAATGTGAGTGAGTGAGCCCGCATGCTGGGGATTTTAGGCATGATGGGGCACCTAAGCTATTTAAGAAGTCCCTTTTGAAAATCTAGATTATCTATATATCAGTGGACAATATGAAAACCAAAATTTGCGGGGCCCCCGGCCGGAAGAGAGGCAGTGCCGGGGCCAGCGTTAAGATAGCGATGATTATAGTAATGTGTGGCAAATAGTTGGTGGTAAATACCACAGAGGCACTGATGGGTGGATTGGAGCCTAAGAAGAAAGCTAATTACCGGGGGATTGTCCGTCCGGTCAATATTTGTTTGTATAATTGGAAGATTATAGAGGAATACTGGCACCCATATGATAAGGATGCCCTCCCGCACCTTAGCCGGCCTTGGTATACCCGTTTAACAGCAGCCGTCAGCTGTCGCAAGAAGTTTATAGAGCTACGGTCTCACCCCCCCCATATAACCCTAGAATCCTCTTCCTCCCACTCTCACAATATAACCCTAAATAATGCTAAACATTCCGACTCCGCACTTCAGTACCGGTTCTCCATCAGACTGAATAAATTTAATACGCCCCCTTCTCACGGCCTTAATAGAAATGCTAACCAACCCTTCGTCCGCACCTGGACTCCCATCCCCACGGAACCCCTACCCGCTTGTGCGAATCTTTTTCTAAGATCTGTCTCTAGATCTAATAGAGTCCATTCAGTTTCCCATTACAGACGCTATGTATTCTCCAACTTTATTCCGAACTCCTTAAACCATTCCCCGCGACACCCTTCTTCATCCATATCGAGAGTCTCAGAGCCAGTAGAGCACCCATACCTGTAATTTATCGCTTCCAATCCGCCTCCCACACCTGAATCCTAAGCATTAAACAGTGACAAACTCTGGATACCCTCCCTCATACGTCCCCCTGGTTCATTGTACACCTAGTCCTACGCCCCCCGGTTTACCCTACTAAGACCCCATCTCACGCAATACCAGCACACGATATCATTCAGATGATCCAATTCCGCCCTGGGGCCACCCCCTTCCGTCCCAACAATGACAGACCCTCACCAAACACGTCACCCCCAAAAACCCACTACCAACATTCGCATCAAAATATCATACCCCACATTACCCTCACCACAAAAGAAACATACGCGGGACCCAAGGGCGTCCTTTCCGACGAGCCAGGCCGATCCCAAACTACGCATCTCCATCCTGACTGGACATATACACCCTTACCTTCAACGCCGAGAACGCCCATGCCATCCGGCCCCCTACCCCACATTCACTTCATCCCCTACCAAGGTGTGGGGTGGGTTAGGGGGGGGGGTTGAGGAGAGTGGGGGGGGGGGGGGGGGGGGGGGGGGGGGGGGGGGGGGGTGGGAGGGGGTGGGGCGTGTTGGGAGGTGTGGGGGGTGTGGGGGGTGGGGGGGGGGGGGGGGGGGGGGGGGGGGGTTGGGTGGGTGGGGTGAATGGGTGGGGTGGGGGGGGGGGGGGGGGGGTGGGGGGGTGTTGGGGGGGAGTAGAGGAGGGGGTGGGGGGGGGGTATGTCTGAGTTTTGTTTTGTATCTATCCCATAATATAACTTATGTCCTCTTTCCCCTCCCGCCCCCATAGATTTGCCCTCTTTGTCCTTCTCATATACATCTTTGACCTAAAAGAAAATATAGATCCCCCCCAACTGCGAGAGGTTAATTATCAACACTACAATTACTTGACTTCCCACTCTCGGACCCCATTACATAAATAATCAACCTACCCAACCCAACCCATCACCCTCGGCCCAACCCTGCCTGGGCACTTCAAGGCCGACCAGCCGGACCATAAACCAAAGATTATTTAAGTGCAACACGTCACTAATGGATATTTCGCTGAATGGCCAGTTGAACTCCTATTAGGCGCATGGACAATCTCAGGTCCAAAACACAGATGAATACATACTAATACAATGAGTGGGCGACTGCTTTGAATGAAGAATAATCGACAAAAAAGGAACTAAAAAACCGCAATAAAGAGACTAGGATTGAGTAGGCGGCGACACAAAAGCAGATTTACACCGCAAGTCAGAATCTCCCCAGTGGAAAATTAAACACACGTGGGCGTACACGGCATGCGCTGAACCGCGGCACTTTAGTATCAGAGTGAGGTCGCTTCGCAAAGGAAGTAGGGAATAATTCGACATCAGAAAAATCCTTAACGAAGACGCCCCTCGCACTCTCTCCATTATCAACCGAAGCCACTTCTCCTACAAATTACTCCCTTCACACAACAGAAACTCTAGTTCGAATCAGCCCCTACCCGCACCTAAAGCGACCCACGCCCCTTCCCTGCCGGGCTCATCCCGCCCACCAGCCCAGCTTCCCACGACCTCTGCTTTAGGTATCTATATCAAAGCGCTGTGTTTGCTTGCAAATCGGTAAAATTGCTTTCTCCATCTGCCCCCCCCTGCCGCCATAAGAGCTTAAACTTGACCAGCCCTCCTGGACGGGATACTTGACGGTATACCCCCATGTTCTTGCTAGCTTATGAACAGATGTTAGACGTAGGGGCCACGGATTCTGCACCCGGCGGTCCCCCACCTCCTCATCAATCGCTAGCCACCCATCCCCCCTGCCTCGCCCACTGCCCAAATCGCTCTGATGCGCTAACCCTGCGGTCCCTCTAATTGAAGATGATAAAGATTTATTTAGCCAAGAGCAAAACATCAGAGCAAAAACTATCGCCAATCGTTAAGGCGCCCCAGATCTTTAATTTTAATGAATAGTGGTGACTTATGTAAGGCCTGCAGTAAAATTTGCGCGAAATGGGCTGCGGTCAATGCGCGGTTTGGTGATTGTGATAGAGTCAAGCCTGAAAAAATCCTTGGACTCGAAGGAAAGCTCTAACAAACACCTAAGAATACACCCGACAAACATTGCCAACACAAAATTGAGCACGGGGCTCCGTTGCATCCCCACAAATCCGGTCGAGAACGGCGGTGTGTGGAGTGTGAGTATACAAACATGCCACCGGTAAACGGAGACGGGAGGACGGTTCCTTGGAATGGGCTATTGGGTGGTGATCTGCGTACACCCTCCATGCAAAGAACCTCTATCTGCAACGTGGTAATTTAAAATAAATCCCATTTATTGTTTTTCCAGCCCCCCAAGAGGCGCAATTTTAAATCTGTAGAGAAAAAAAAAAATAAAACAAAAGTGATAAATTCAATACATTAAGAAATAACCAACCCCTCCGCCACTAATTTCAATCTAACTAGTTGTTATGGGCTTTAGTTTATTGTATGTGTTTTTGGTGTAAAAAAAAAGAAATAAAGTATAATACCAAAAAGATCCACAATTCAATAACACCGCTGTAGTATAATTTTTGTTTAAACCCCCTAAGTTTTTATATACTACTGATGTTCCGGTTAAAAAACCAGCAACGCATCCTTTTTCTTCTGCCATTGCTTCGCGGTTTGATTGACTCTACATTTGTAGCCCCCTCCTCTATTAAAAATGAAATGGGCCCAGGCCCATTGTACAATGGTTTATTGGGACTCTTTCTCCCCGTCATCAAACCCATCGCCCTTTTTTCGCCACTTGTTATTCATTTTCTCTGTTTTCCTGCGCCTAAATTGTAAAAATCTATTTACTATAGTCGATGAATCACAAACCACTATCAAATTGAAAAAGTAAAATAAAAATAGAATAATACTTCAAAATTCCCAACTCAACCCTAATATAATTCATTTTTAAACCAATATCCTACGACCCTCCTCCCCCCCCACACCTCACCCCCCCCCCAGAGCCAGCCAAACCATATCATCCTGCCTCCCTTCAACACATCAAGCTCATCCCACGACCCACATCATCACCCCCACCCCCTCCACCCCCCGCAACCATCAGCCCACATCAGTCCACCTCCCAATTCCCATCCACACCCCCCAGACCATCTTCCCCCCTACAACTTTCTCCCACCCATAAGCAAAATTAGACCGCTCCCTCTGCTTAACCACACGTTCACACAACATACCCTACCCACACCAAGCACCAGCCCACCTCAACGACCGCAACCACACAAACAAACACCACCCTATACTCCGCAACACAAAACCCACATCCCCCAGCTGACCCACCCACACCACCAAAGCCTGACAAACCGCAGATTATACTATACCCTCTACCGCAACCCATCCCCCATGTGCACTCCGATCGACATACCATCCCCCGCGACACAACACCCACTCTGCCCCCACCCCACCTATACATACCCACCACACCCCCTCCAAAAACAACTACCGCACACAATTCCAAACCTCAAACCTACCAAACTAAGAATCCCCCCATCCTAAAGATCACAAAACCCCCGCCACCTTACACCCTTATATTATCCCCCCAAGCCTATCACTAATTTTTTAATATAATAATAAAAAAAATCACACAAACAAATCATAAAAATTCCCAATAAAACATTAAATAAAAAACTCTACAATAAATAGCATAAAACCGACCACTATAATTAAACCATAATCATGTCCACCAACCCCTTTAAACTCCAACCTACTTCTTACTCATTCCACGCCCACACAAACACCACCCCAC